>JAQFZL010000591.1:0-14604 GCA_034695685.1 Galumna lanceata
GCTTCAGTTAAAGCACATCATATATATTCTGAGTCAAGAATAATAAAATAAATTTCAAAATTAATTTATGTTTTGAAATATTCTAAATTTTCAAAAAACTTTTAAAATATGAGAAAATAAAATGAGCAAGGATAATTTGAGACTAACAATTCATTTATTAACTATTTTTAGGTTTTATGAAATAAATTCACGAATTCTATGAAATGCATTACTTATATAATATTAATAGTAATGACTAACTAGTCGTTCAATAAAGCTAGTTAAACTTGCTCAATTACCTATTTAAAACTAAGCTTTTAAAAATAGAGCATGGTAATTTAAATAAATATGAGTCAAAGTTAAATCATACAAAAGATTGGAAAAGACATTAACATAAGATCTTTAGATATTTTTATTTAGAGAAACGAAAAACTATTCATTTCCTGCGAAACATTTTTCTTGTTTTTATAATTTTTTCCTAAGGTTTGAACTAAAAAAATAAAGCAGAAATGACTGAAAAAATTGTAAATTCAAATGATTAAAGTCAGTCAAAAAAGTGTTAAACACCATTAATTCAAGAGTTGATTTCCCAAAGGAATGAAACCCAGAACTGACTTAAAGTTTAGACTCCAATTGAATTCTATTGTTTTGATTCATTTTTTTTCATTTTTGAACAAAAAGACAGACAATAATTGAAATTATTATTTGAAATCATATTTCAATTTTCTAAAAATTCAACTAAAAATATACTCTTCTTTTGTTGTAGTCATTAATATGTAATATAATCTTACACAATACCAAATAATTGCAAGGTGAACCACAAAATAATGTTCTCGACAATAGTTCCGAATAAATTATGAATAAAATAAGTCAATTAAAGCGAAAATTCAGAATTGAATGCTTTCTCTTTTTACCACTTCATTAAAAAAATGAAACGAATAATACATTAATTATAAATTAATATTCATTCATAGGTTTATGAATATTTAAGTTTAAAAATATATTCTTTTGATTCATTGAATACTAATTTTGACCAAAAATATTGCATTGAATTAACGAAAATAGTGGTAAATATAGCACTAATTAGGGGTTGAATTAGAATCTGAGCTATTTTTGGTCGATTACATGTCAAAAGAGAAGTGACTCATTGACAAAACCCAACGGAAATGATTGTGGGATTCCTGAAAATAATTTCAATTTATTCGTGGGTATAATATCGATTTTTGTCATATTTCTAAAGTATAGCCATAAATGAAAGTTTGGATTTTTCACAATTTCTACAAAATAACTGATGAAATCCAAGATTCATACAATATTGAGAGAAAAGGACATATCTTTTATCTTTTGAGCCCAAGAGCTTTGAAAGCAATCCATCAAATGACAGATCAACACTTCATTGTCACAAATATGGTACTCGAAATACTGGGCAATCGATAAATACATTAACATAACAATTATTTCCCTCAAAAAAACTCTAATCTTTGAGTTATCCATAAAATGTCTACAATTCGTAAAATCAATATTCAAATAAACTAAAGACCTAAGAATCTGTTTGTTTAAAAACATGTCATTCAAAGACTCATTTGCTAACAAATGTGTACTTCTTTTAAAAATGATATACTTTTATAATAAAAATATGTATTAACACAAGAATTGCCTAACAATTGGAGTGAATAATTAATTGATAACTCTATTGAAAATATTCCTTTTCTTACAATATTTGCATTTCAATAGAAAAAAATGAATTATGTTTTCAAAACTTTCAAAGCCTTCAGTATTAGAAATATTGTCGATTTGTGTGACAACAGAAGAAATATAGATATTGAGAAATACATCCATATTTTGACTGAACATCTTTCAAAAAGGTTAAACACTCTTTGGTTTTAGAATTTATCTATAAATAAATAATATTAATCTTGTTATATTTTGCAGTTACCATAACATTTCAGCTCAATTTATATCTTGTATTCGACATTTCCTAAAATGAATGCAATTTTGAAGAAAGATCTGAAAAAACTGCAAAAATAAAAAAAAATTTTATTTGGTTTATATTTAATAATATATATAATTAAAGCTCTAATTCTTAATAATTTTGATTTATATATAAAGTAAGACAATTAGTCTTTTGTTTATTGGGTTCAGAAAAATAAAATTATTTTAATGATTACTGAATTGAAATATGAGTTCATAAAAAAGTCAAACGCATTATAAACACAATAATATAATCACTTTTTTTATTTCGCCATTTATTTGAAGACATATACCACTGAAGAATGAATTTTATGTTTTTGAAACTTTGCGTACTTTTATGACCAAAAAAGGATAAGACATAAAAGTATTGAAAGAGAGTTGAGTTTAGTTGGAGTTATCGATTGTGAAACTGTTGAATGTTTAAAGAAGTATATCTCAGCAAAGATTTTATGGCCTCAGCTCTGATCACATGCAGACAAATAACGGCATAATATAAAACAATAAATGTATGTATGACTTACGCGTCTTCTTATAGAGAAGAATCTCGAACTGTTCCATAGAGTGGTTGTCGAGCGACTGTTCTATTCTTTGTATAGTGTTTTTGTCAGTCATCTCTCCATACATGAAACTGCATCGGGTGCTCTTCTGCATGACTTCGGCTCTATTATAGCCCGATATCTTGCAGAAAGAATCCGAACAGTAGACGATCGGGTAGTCAATAATCTGGGCATTTGCCAAAAGGAAACTGCTGTCCGCTGTAAAACAAAGAATAACATTTCGGTCACTAATTATTACTAATGTTTTCTATTTTTAGAAACAAAACTTGTGTTACGATATAAAAATCAACGAAAACGAGTTCTTTGTTTTTGTTTCACACGAATTATGTTCGCTTCTGCACCTAATTAGTTATCCGACACAGTTTACTCTCATCTGTTCAATCGGTCACTCCTTAATGTGACACTTACTTTGAGAAACTTATTAATTGTAAGTCATTTCTATACATTGTCGACATCATTAGCCACACATTTAGTGCATTCCTTTTGTTAAAAGTTTTATTTATTAACTCATCGATAGTTCAGATAATATTTAAAACTAATAAACTTTTATATTAAGTTATTTTAAACCACAAATTTTTTAACAAATGATTTATAGACTTAATTACAATTTTTAATTAAGTTTTAATTATAACTTATAACTTGAGAAAACCCTCAGAAAAAATGGTTTACATCAGAAAAATTACAGCAAATACTGTGTTCTTAGAGTTACAGTCTTTTTCAGGTGAAATTCCCGTTTTAGCAAGCGATTCTCCTTTTTTGTCAGGTTGCGTTCCCTTTTTTCTAATGACAAATTCCCTTTTATTGTAAACATAGACTTATTATTGGCGGGAGTTTGCAAAGCGTACAGAGGAATAACGCCTGATAAAAAGGGAAACAAAGTGACAAGAGCGGGAATCTCACCTGAGAAAGACTGTAACTAACATTTTTCTGAATACTGTTCCTCTTTTAATGTTTTACCAAATTATTGATAGTAATATTCATATATTTCGATGCGATTGAAGAATAGATAATAATTTTGACATTTATTTCATCTTATATTAGAATAATAGTATTTCAGACTTTATTTTAATTTATGCGAATTATAGTTATTTTTAGGAAAAACAGTAGATTTAAATAAATAATAACTAAAAGTTTAATTTAAAATAATGTAATTCATATTAAAAACAAGAGGAAAAGCAAAAATACAATAAATAAGAGTAAAAAATTTATGAAATTTTGTCCAAAACTTAAACTATGATTAAAGCAAAATCATAAGGAATAACGAGTTTCGAAGGCATTTGTTATGCATATAATGTTATAAAGAATATATTCTTAACGTATATAACGTATATAAATAGAAAACATAAGTTATACATAAAGAAACAAAACTTTGTTTTATCACTCGAAACACTATTCTGTTTATGAGATTAAAATACCGAAAGAATGTTAAGAACTTCTTATGAATTATGTGAAACAGTTTTATGCTTCAGAGAACTTGATTTCATGGCCCGAGTCTTGGAGTCTCATGAGTTGTAAGCAATGGAAAGAGTGATAGAGTAGTGCCTTCGCATATAATTGACAATTCCTTCAGTAAAAGACTACTGGAAATAAGTTTTACCACTAAATATATTAATATTGATTATATGGTCATACGATCATATGATCATACGACCATGGTACATTCACCATCTATTGATTATATCCTTTAATATTTAATAATTCGAATTTTCTACAAAAACTATTCAAACAGAGAACATGATCTGAATATCAAATGCTTTTAAACAAATTTTAATGAAAATTAAGTTAAGATTAAATTTATTTCTTGAATTTGTTTTCTTAATAAATTTTTTACATAAAGTATTTTAGTTTATGTATTGGTTTGTAAGTTGTGGTACTAATGTTGGCTCAAATAGAAATGATCTCAAAATCAGTAGAAAATTTCTCAGAAAATTTTTCTTTGGGAATGACTATTATATAATATAATACCTTAAAATTAGGAATTAATCATTAATAACTTAAAAATGAGAGGATAATACTTCAGTTTCACCTTTTTTACAATAATTTTCATTTTTGAAAATTAACTTCAAAAATTTTAGGAATTTTTTAGGAATTTTAGGAAATTAGGAAAATATTTTAAAAATTAAATTTTTTTACATTTTGATTGAATATGAAGAGGGTATTTCACGCAATTACGTAACTCAAATTACGTAATTAATGTTAATTAATAAAACAATAAAATCCTTTAATTAGTTATGTAAATATTTACTTCACTATTTCAAAACATTAAATATTATAATAGATTTTTATTAAATATAAAAATTTTTCAATTTTCATCAAAACATATATTTATAATGAACATCCCTATGAAGACTTACTTATAAATGGGTTTCCAAAAATATACATATATTAATAAAAAAAATTTGTTTTTTAATCAATTCCGATTCATTTTAATTCTTCTACTGCTTTATAGAAAACTTTATAATAGTTATTCAACTTTATTATGCATTTTTAAATTTAAAATATAATTATAATATAGTATAATTATTATATACATTATTAGTATGAATAACCCTTAATTTCAAATATTTCTCCCAAAAGAAAGAATCTTTGGATATCGAGATTGTTTCTCGAGAAATATTTCATGAAACTTTTATTTTCAAACCTATCTTAATGTGTGATCGTTTATAAGTTATAACTATTGATTACTTTATTTTGATGACATCACAGACACTCTTAATATTTAATTATAAGATTATATTTCTTATGACATAAATAGTGGCTAAAGTAATCAAATATAACTCTTGATGAAAAAATCAAAAATTTCCTTTAAGAATCATCTTGTTAACTTTATTTGGTTAAATTGAAAATTTTAATAAAAATGATTATTTAAAGTAATGGTTATTAAAAAGTGTTTAAATTAGTTTTTTATCTTAAATTCAAATGTTTTTTTTTCGGCATTTTTCTAATGAACTTTTTTCGAAACTCTTCTTTAAAACAAAATGAAAATTTTAATCAAATTTTAGATTTTGATGAGATTTTTGAGTCTATTATTTTTAGTAATTATTTAGTCTAAAGAAAGCGATAATAAAAAATACCACAAAAAATTGTTGAGAAAAATCAATAGTTAATTATAACTCAGAATTATTCTCAGATTATTATAACTCCGGTGTCGTTAAAATTGAGTAAATAATCTTCATTTGCTATCAATTATTTGATAAAGAATTTTATGGAAAATGAGAAGGAAAACACTACACTCTTAACAATTATATAGAATCTAGCTATAAAGATGCTGGATCATTCATTAAATGAAGCAAATAAATAGGTAATCAGTAAAACTATTTGAGTTTTTTTCTTAAAAATAATTAGAATAATCAGATAAAAGGGAAGGACTGCTGGGAATCCAAGAATAAAACGATAAAAAGAGGCTTAAAGTAAGACATTTGACTCAAAGAATTACTTATCGCTTATGTTTTAGTTCTTCACAACAGCTGTAATTCAGATGCGATAAGACTTTAAAATTTTGTTTCTTTTTATAAATTATATACTTTTAAATTGTGTGTCAAACGGAACCTAAATGTCAATGAAATAGATATCAAATTTCCTAAAAGTTTTAACGACTAAATCATAACAAACATAATTGTCTTCACAATTCTTTAAACATTTATCGGTTTTAAATATAACTTATGACTCATAAAAATCTTAAAATCCAAAAAAAAGCCTGAAAATGGGTGAAAATTACTAATACACATCTTTTTCGACGTTTTTAGTCGAATTGATGTAAACATATCATGTAATACATTAATTTATATTAATTTTGATTAAAAAAAACTTTATTTTGTTGTCTATTTATAGTTTTATAACATAATTTAGGGGTAGACCGGGGAGTATTTTGATTTTTTTTGTCTCAGGGGGTTTTCCGTAAACCCCCCTCCCTAAAACCGTTGGCCATCTTAGGTCTTATGTCTCCTTTCGGACAATTAATCCATAATTTATATGAAGTTATTTACTCTGAATTACAACCAAATCATTAAATATTAAAATGAAAAGAAATATTTGAACAATTGTTTAAGAAATCAACTCTTTATTACATTTTATTAAACTCTTAATAATTTTAACTAATTATTGAATGTTAAGTGACTTAAGTCTTAATAAAAATTTATTGAATTCATAACAAATACTAAATAAAAGTTTTAATTTAAAAGGAAATAAATTCGTTAATATTATCTGTTATGAGTCATAAACATAGAAAGAGGTGAGAGAGTGAGTGAGTGAGTGGTGAGAAAGGGAGAGAGAGTTGAGATGAAAACCATAATATAAAAAACAATACCTGAAAAGTACTTCAATCATAACTCAGATGAAATAATTCAATAAATAGAAAACGGGTTGAATTATATGTTTGAAGATATTTGTTAAGTGAAAAAAGCCACCAGGGAAATTTCATTGAAAGCGTTGTTTTAAAAAATTGGTCTTAAAATATATAAAATCTTTTCTAAAATTGAATTAAAGGAAAGAGAATATAGTTTTCAGCGAATCTAAAATATCTGAAAAAAGCGGATTTAGAAACACTGAACGAATTTTTCCTTAAAAATTAAGTTGAAATATAAAATGCCTTAAAGATAAAAATGGGAATTGAAATTTGCAAACTTAATTTCACTCAATTTTTCCCTCCAATTGTTTCTACAAACAACTGTTTTTAGACAATTTTGTTAACTTTCTTAAAAGTTTCAATTGATCAAGTTAACTGTTAACATAAATTTACTGAAGTTAACTATTTTATTATAATTGGTTTAAGGAATTTATAAAACTCTAAGCAATGCCTTAAAGCTATCAAATATTTATTTATTTTTTTTTTGGTAATCATTGGTCGACAACTCAACTAAAATTGTGTTCAAAATTTTAGTACAATTGAAAGTATTTTATTTTTAACCCAAATATTAGACCTTAAAAATGCTATAAATAATAAAATTTTATAATCAAATAAATCTTTGGATATAATTAGTTAATGGCTATTGATTTCTGATAGTTCACAAAAGTTACTATTTTTATATAAGTTATTCCAAATAGTATTAACCCCTTTAGAAATAAAAACTACTTTAATAATATTTTCACTTTGATATACTTCATAATTTGGATGACCTTGTTAATATTAGAATCAAGAATTACTTATAAAAGAGGTATAAAATTTTTAAATGATTTTAACCTTTCAAAACACATAAGTAAACGAGTTATTAATTAATTAATTTGCTTTATATTTAGTGTCCATCAGAACATTACTAAGAGAGTGGACACATCTGTGCTAAATTGATATTTTTGTTCAAGGCAAACTTTCTCAATGCATAAGGGGGAGTCTATTAATATATCTTGGCAAATTTCCTTTTTATATGGACTTCCTATAGTGAAACATTTATCGGGTGATAAAACATTTCTATTTGAACGACTCTTACAGTTTTGGCACATTTATCATTTGCTTCATATATCGATACCAAATAAGTGATTTGAATCTAAATTTATATAACATTACAATAATACTATTATAAATTTCTTAATTATAATTTAAAGTCAAAAACTATATTTGAATATTATTTGTATGCAAACAAAAAATCAATAAATTTAAAGTACTGTCACTTTTCTTCTATATTTTTTTTCAAATTAATTGAAAATTGTGGTCAAATTAAAAAATTACATTAAGTCATGGATGGCAAAGGACATCAGTTTCAGGGGGTATTTTAAGATTACCCCCTTTTTGGCCATCCCTGGATTCAATTTAAATGGAAATCAAAGCGAAACAAATAAAATAAAAAGAATTGCTTTTAGTTTATTAATATTTAAGCAAGGTAGTAATGGTGGTAGTGATAATGGTTATAATGGTGGCCGTATTGGTTATCATCATTTGATAGATACTTTCGATAAAATTTTGTCAAATTTTCATTTGAAAATTCAATCACTTTTGGGATTTTGAGACAATTTTTTTCTAACTCTGAAGGAATTGTAGTGGAAATCAATTATTTTAAATTTGAAAAAAATTTCAATACTTTTAATACGGAATCACTCGAGGAATCATTTGTTTCTATCAATTCTCTGTATACGAATTCCATTACAATTTTAGGTAAAACCTTTGGATGAATGCATTTCCGATCGAAAGATATTTATCACAAAAAAATAAGTGCTTTCGTTAGATATCTTAAGGAATAAGTTTTATTTGAATTATTAAAACATAGAATTTATTGACCTCTTTATTGATCACAAATATAATAAATTATTGAAAATTATTTGTCAAATGATTTATATATTTTTGTTATGAATATAAAATAGAAATAATAATTGAATGATAAGTCTCGCCATAAATAGTCTAATATTTTGTTATCGATTAGACATAAAGAGAAAAAACTATAGCTTTTATTCAAGAATTTTGGATCAATAGATCAATATATAAGTAGAAGGAATAGAAAATACGGTCGGAATAAGTCAGACGAATTGGTGACAATATAAATGTAATTGTTTGCATTGAATAGTGGGAAAGGCAAGGGATGTCTCCAATTTCAAGAATAGAAAGAACAACACAATCACAATGAAAAATAGCCGACAAATAATATAAATTGAAATTCAAATAAAATGAATGCATACTTAATGTCGTCTTTCTTTGAATTTCAATCACAAGAATAACTTTTTTGTAAAGTTTTTGTAAAGTATTGATTAACATAATAGTTGTGATACAAAGAAGGAGTGTTTCACTAAATCGAGGGAATGTCACATAAGATTTCTATCTCTAACATCAATCTGTCCGCTGAGGAAAACCAATATTAAGAAGAAATACTATAAAAATAGTGATAAACGCACTTCAGATTATTAGGTGTTTGGCTTAAGTCAATAAACGAAGTGTTTGAGGTTTGCATTAATTTATTAAATGAATTAATAGAAGCGAACAGACTTTTACCACATTATAGATCCACAGAAATTAATTTAAAAACAACTCATGACTTACTTTGAGACAAATAGTGCAGACTTTCTTGAGATATCCATGACAACACATTACTTTTAAAAATATGTACTATTAAATAATTATATTTAAAACTCTTATCTTAAAGTTAATTAGCCTTGATAAGAAATATTCATTTATATCCATTAAATTTATTTTAAAATTAATTTTTAGATTAAAGAGATTTTGGTTTCTCATTGTTTCATAAGAATAAAATTAATTGATTTATTGTAGTTATGGTTAACCCCTTGCCTTCTCATATATATATTAGTGATATAAGTGGTGTTTTGCTTGACATAAGTTAATATAGGGTTTGAGTGTATCATAACATCTGTTAGAAAAACATTTTCAATAATAATGTTAACGAAAAATATGCAAATAAATAGACTCTTAATAGAAGTCTCACTTTAAAGAATGTCTACTCCTTTGAGTATTGAACACAAACTCAAAAAAATGCTAAAAACTATTCTTAGATGAAAACAAATAATGAAACAAAAACTAAGAAAAGAAGTACACAATTGAATAAAAAGAGAAACAAGAAATTATTTTATCATATTTTCCTGGTTTTTAGCGAATTTGTGTCTTAACATAAAACTCTAGAAATTGAATTTGTCTACGAAAGAGAAACTTTTATTTCGAGTAAATTACTATCAGAAGTAAAACTCATTTATTTAGAGTGAATCCCATTATTCAGTATTGTCTTGAAAAGAGATTCAATCATTTTGTCCAAGTTGCTACCCTTGTTATTTTAAGCCATTGAAAACAACCCACAGATTAAAATAAACTTCTTCTGAGTTCAAAGTCTGCAAAAGACTTTTAGTATTTACTCATTATTTCAATTAAATACAAAACAATTATTTGAAATCAATTGAAATAAAGAATTGAAGTCAAAAAATAGTTAAGTTTTTTTTCTTAAAAAAATAGAAATTATTTTGAGATTCGTATAAAAGACTCGAAAATAATGATTCTTTGTATCGTTTAAGTAATTTGAGTTTTAAGCAAACCTTAAAGTAAAGTAAATTTTTCAACAGAAATCTAATTGAAAGTTGAAATGTTGACTTCAGACCCTTAAAGAGTACTTTCCATCATTGCATCGCTTCACTCATCCAATTACAAACAAATACAATCTCTCTCTGCCTCTCTCTCTCTCTCTCTCTCTCTCTCACTCACTCACTCAGTCACTCACTCTCACTGACAGACACATAGAATGTCCGTTTATTTCTTAGGATATCAATCATAGTGTATGAAAGGGTTGTTTAACTCCGACCCTCTCATCACAACATATCAATCATATTCTCTCAAAAAAAGGACAAAAAAGTCGCACAAACTGTGACTTACAGAACAAATCAAAGATTATCACCAAAACTAAACACAAGTAATTCAATCCTTTATTATAGAAATAAAATTAATTTTGATTAAACCATTAAAGACATAAGTAATGACTAAAAGCCCTTTAATAAATCAAATTCAAATCCAAACTCAAACGCATTCTTCAAATGTAAATATAATTGTCCATAAAAAGTCTTTTTGCTTAAAATGAGTAAAAAGACAAAATTGTCTGAAACTAATTATAAACGATTGGATTTCTATTAGGAATTCAATGGAATTCAGAAAAAAAACTCTTTTTTGGAATTAATTTTATTTTCAGTTAAATTCTTTGAATCAAAGACTTAACCAAACCTTCGCCTCAAAAGAGTTCAAAAGAGTTGAGAAAACGTTAGCAAATATTTATTAAAATTATAGTAAATGTGTTTAAAAATAATTGAATTCTAGAGAAAACTGAAAATGAAACGAATATTAAAGAAAGAAATCACGAACTGATGGAAGGGATGGTAAAGAAAAATGTGAAGATTGCGATCACTTCTTCTTATTATTCCTTTATTGGTGTTTAATGACAAATGGAAAATGCATGGCTCATAATGGCTAACAATTGTTCTGATATTAATATGTATTGCACGGCACAGCTCTCCATTGAAAGCTTACTCCATGAAAAAAGTTGATGAAAGTGTGTGAGAGGGTAACCATCATTCAAATATCGTTTGTATTGATTTTGTGTATAGTTTTTCTCAATTAATGGATCAAATCTGAGCCAAATGGTTGCAACTGTTTATTATTCTGAGTGGCCTTAAGGGGTCCGTCACTCAACACACTTCCTGTATTGTAGCAAAACCTGTCCTCTTTTACCATTAAGACAGTGATGGCCAATAACTTTGGCTACATTTTGATGCGATCATTATTACATCCATAAGGCCTTACATAATGTCGTATTTATATTGAAATACATATAATAAATAAACGCATAAAACTTATTAATATTTTCCCAAAAATTTCTTTTTTTGCTGATATCATATCATAACTAATATTCAAATATTTGACAATAAATTTAACTCAAAATTAAATTCATTTTCTTTTTAAGAAAAATCTAAAAATAGCAAAAAAAAGAACAAGATAATTTTGTAATTTTTTTTAATGACAAGAGATTTGATTAAATAATAAATCATTTGTTTCTTACTTAAGAAGAGCTCTGATTTTAAGACCTTTGGATCAAATTGAATATAATTGGTTTAAATATTAAAAGTTATTTCAGAAGGGATTTAGACAAAAGTTGACACATCGAAGCACTAGAGATGGATAGATAGGCACTTAAGCCGACAGTTTTGTAATCCCTGGCATCTCATGCTTTTCAGAGAATAATGATTTCAGTGAACATTACATAAAACAAGTAATGCTTCAAAGAGTATATGTCGTATAAAAGTCATCTTAAAACTAATATATATAACAATAATTTGAATCACTCTTTTATGTATTGACTTAAGACAATCACCGGTTTATATGAACTCCAATTTTTTAAAGTTTGGATGATTTTCAAAATAATAATTTTTTTATAAACTAACAAATATGCTCTTTTTACATAGAAATTCATATAAAGATGATCTTGGTGTCATTTCGAAGGTCTGATTTTGTAGATTTTTATGCCAAAGTACCAGTAACTTATGACCATGGACATTTAAAATAAAATCAATTAAAATAGACAGTTTTATAGTGATGAACTGGCTCAATTGAACATACTTCAATTGCTATAAATCTCCAAATTTTCACTTCAATTATTTATAATCCAAATGTGCATGGTCATAAGACCTTCAAAAATCAGACCTTCAAAATGATACCAAGATCATCTTTATATGAATTTCTAAGTGAAAAGAGCCTAATTGTGAGTATTGTTTTTGGTATATTAGAAATAGGGATTTCAAAAAGAAAGTTTCTCGGCTACGATAAACTTGTTAGAAATATTTCTCTTTGGGGTCCCATTGATATAATAGAAAAGAAATAATTATCCAAAGAATTTCTGAGACAATTTCAATGGTTTCCCTTTGGAGTAAGACATAGACTATTTCTCATAAAAATGTTGTTTGTGGCGACACTAATAAGAAATGCTGAACGTCTGAAACCCTGAAAATACTAATGAAGTGCTATAAATATCATTCAAATGAAGTAAAGATTGAATTACTTAACTATTATTTCAAATAATTCATTGCATATGAATTGTTTGACTTTTTTGCTGAATTATCGCTAGTTTTTAGCGAAAGACACGAAAATGTGTTTCAGAGAAACCTATGAGTGGAAGAACTCATAGCGACGGCTCATTTGATTAGATTTAATGCCTCATAAAGTGATAGTTTGAAAGTAATTCTCCGAATGTATCATAAAATATGAGGGAAAATGTGTGCATATATTGTGATCACAATTTTATTTAGACTTTTAAGAAATTATAGTTCAGTTGTTATGAAAAGTCATGTCCTTTAAAATTGAAATTTTTGTTTAAAAGCTATTGTAAAGAAAAAAATCTTTTAATGACAGTAAAGTCATGTCTTGTGAGCTCCTTTCACCCATTCCTTAATCACTTTCTCATTGATCCACTGTTTTTGAGCTAAAAATATCTGCGCCGCCAGTAATGGTGAGCCGACACACAAACGAACATATATTATGTCTTTCAATGTATTAGTCTTTTAGATGCAATTTGAAGCCAACTATAGTGGCAAACAAATACTATCCCTAACATATTCTTTTGGTGACCGAGAGGACAGTGGAGGGGCGGTTCTCTCTACTGACCCAATACTAACTAAATCCTAAAAGGAAGTGAATAAATCAAATGACAAAAAAGAGAATATTCTGTGTCGTGTTTTTCATTTTTTATGAAATAACTTTCAAAGGTTTATAAAATTATTTATGAAAACGAGAGTCAACTTAGAAATTTATTTTTAAAATATTCATAAATTGTGCAAGATGTTTTTACAATAAATTGAATTTCAAAGGAAAAAATAGGAAATGCATTGAATTTGTCGACCCTTTGATTATTGCCGTAATTGTGGCATAAGTAGGGATAAGTTGAGAGTTACTTCAAGATTTGGTTAACTCCTTTGAAGAGACATTCAAATAAAATATTGAGTTACTGTTAGTAATAACAACAATATTGTCAATACTTTCAGTGCATAAAAATCTTTGATTTATTTCAATAATAAAATAAAACTGAAATATGAATATAGTCTTTGAATTATTTATTAATATATAACTTGATTTCATTACTTTTTATATAAAAAACACTTTTGAGTACAAAACATCTTTTTAGTGACTTATGTATTATTAAAACAAATAAATCAATTCTTCAAATGAATTAAAACACACAAAAATAATTTAAACTATTTTCAGGGCAAAAATCAACGAATAAATCATTCATTTTGATGAAAACATGGTTTAAAAACATATTTTAGTGCTTTTAAATTTATGCATAATATAGTAATGCTCAAGGTAAGACTACTACCACTCATTTATCACATCAATTTCCAAAAGACTTAATTAAAATGATAAAAATAAATCAAAAGAGTTCACTATTTTCATACATTATATGTATTATTTTTATATTAAGATATAATGGATAGATTCAATATTTAATATTTAATTATGCTCTACCGGGTGAGGCAGAAAGTCGGTGCACAATATTGTAGGGTAAGGGAACAATGTGGTAGCCCTCGGGATTACCCGGAAAAAAATAAAAAGAGTTTGTTTATATTTGAAAAGATAAATTAATAAAGTTTTGACAGTTGTTTGAGCTCATCATTGAAAAATTTCCATTATATACAAGTC
>JAQFZL010000592.1:0-14581 GCA_034695685.1 Galumna lanceata
AAACTTTTATTTATTTTTTAATAATTTTCAAATATAAAAACATCATGATAAATTATTTATTATATATCAGGGATGTTAAAGCTCTTCGATCTCATATGGTGGGTATTTTGCCTATTTTTCGGTCTTATGGGGGTATTTTGAAAACCATGCCCTTTCTATTGTTCGAGGGCTTGTCTCAGGGGGATATTTTGGAGAAATTTTTTCGTACTGTTTGACATCCCTGGTGTTTATAATTTTAGATTTTATATTTATTTTAGATTTTAGTATTTATATAATAATATGGGTTTTAGCGTAAAAACTAATAGTTTGAAAACCCATTAAAAATTTATCGTTTATGAGTAAAGTTAACATAAAAGTTAAAATCCAACAGAAGTTGAAATTAGATTCAAAAAAGGTTTCAATATTTTCATTAGAAATATACTCGAATTTGATTTACGACTATAACCTTAAGTAAACTATTAATTTTAGTCTATAATTTAAATTTTAAATTTTAAAGTACTTAATATTTTGAAAGAAGCATGTTAATTATACTTAAATTTCATTTTTTCTTTTTATCATTTATTCATTGGTTTAAAAAATTATAAGAAACGAAATGTCTTTAAATCAAAAGTAGAAAATCTTTTAAATATTTAGTTATTTAAAATAATTTCAATTCTAAAAGAATTGTCTAATCATTAGTTAAATACAAAAATACCCCAAATTTTCAGACCATTACTAAGAATTATGGCTCGAAATAGAGACAGAATATTTCAAATTCCAGTAAACAAGTTTATGGCAAAAGAGTGGGTTTCCCTCAATTAATAAAATTTTGTTTAAATTGATTGTCAGCAAAATTTGCAAGATTATTTAATATTTAGCTTTCGCTGATTATAAATATTTTGCTTTAATTATAAATAAATCGATATAATTATAAACTAAAAATAAAGATTTAACTCTTTTTCAAACAATAATAATAAGACAACTGTAAGACAAGATATTTAATTACTATAAACTAATTCAATAAAAACAAGTAATTTTGAAGTAATTGTAAAAATAAGAGGAATTCGAGTCATTTCATCACTTTCTATACAATAGAAGAAAATGTATTAAATTTCAAAATTGTTTTTAATCTTTTGATCTGAAGATTAAAGAAAATAAGACTAAAAAATAATGGATAAATGTTTTTAACTGATAAATAAATTAAAAGGACTATTATTATGCTAAAATAAGCTTGATATAATTATATTAATTACAATTAAAAATTATTTTTTATTTAATATATTAAATATTTAAAAAAATTAGGAATTGATCTAAAGTTTAAGTTAAGATTTAAGAACATGTCTTATGTTTTGGCCTAAATTTTCACTTTAAATCAATTTAAAACAAATTATAATTATTCACATTATATTAAATCATTAAAATAAAATTTAAAATTTAGGTCTCAATAGTAATAATGAAATGAAATAATATCTCTTGAAGTGAACATAAATAAAGAGTTGGCATCACTTCTCACCAAAATTGTTATACTAATAGAGAATTAGTTTGGATTACAATATAAATGATATAACTTTCCTTTTGAATCATTTATGGCTGAATATAAACATAAATTTGATTTTCAGAAATGATTGAAAATTATTAAAACTAAATATAAGCCAATTCTTTGGTTTATTTTGAGAAATACCAATAAAATCAATTAAAAGTTTGAATAAAGAAATGGAAAGTTAGTTAATAGTAATTATAGCACAGATTAGTATCAAAACTATTAACTGATATTTCATTCCTAAAATAACAAAATGAATAAAAAGCAAATAAAACTTACGGTCCGAACGCTGTAACAATTCCTTTATTAGTTGAGTCAATGAAAAACTTGAAAGGACTGCCATCAATGTGTTGGTCATTATGTTTGATCTGGAGCTCATAATTTCCCTCTTCTTTAGGATCATATCTTACACTTATGGTGCCGTCGTGGTTGTCCACAATCAATGGTTTATCATTACTGGTCGAAGGCATTGTTACACACTTTCCAGAGCTGTTCTTTTGCGCAATCAATCGATTATTCCAAACAGAGTTTTGTTTGTTATGGTTATTAACTCTTTGATAGTCACTGGTTTTAAGTCTCAGATTCTGTGCAAACTTTTCACTTCTCAATAATCGCTTCGAGTCTTCAGTGACTGTCTTCAAACATATAATAATTAAAATTTCAATGAAAACAACATTAAAACAAAAAAACAAGCGCTCATCAAATGCATTGACTTTTGCTCATTAAATGCTTTCATTTAAAAATAAATTTTATATAAAAATTTATATCGAATTTAAGTTCAAAATTATTGAATGCATTTAATTAATGCCAAATCATTTTAACTCAAAAAAACGGAAAAATAGTAATCAATTGAATCACAATTGAGTTGTTGTGTGGCATAGCTTTCAAAATGTTTTCTAAAATGAATATTCAGCCCAAATCAAGTGACTGGACAATACACACACCAGAATGGTATGCGGTAGTCGTGAGCCAGAAATTAAATTTTTTAATATATTTTAGATGAAAAAAAACTTACAAATTATATATACGACACAAATAGAGTTCAAACAATAATTGAAATTATTGTTAATAGGATTATATAAAGCAATTCTTAAATCAAAGTTAAATAAACGATAATATAATAAATTAATGATAAAAGCAGTGAATTAAATGAAAAGAAATGCAATTCATTCAAATCGATTAAAAATCACTTGAATTTAGATTTAACTCTCTTCGGACATAATCAGCGAAATCTAATCACAAACTGAAGATATGATCAAATAAGAAGTGAAACAATAAAAAGAAACTAATTTTAAAGGAGAGTTAAAATTTTTGAGCATAAAATACATAAAAATTTTAGGCTAAAAATTTGCCAAAAATTGAAAATTACTTATTCTTTATCTTCTTTTCAGTCAATTTATGCTTAAGTTTGAGTTAAACTAAAAAATTTGAGCGAAAGAAAACAATTTTAAACAATTTATTACATTTTACGATATTTTTCTTATTCTGTGTCTCTGTCTTTCTCTCTCTTTCCCAAAGATTTACATTCAATTCTTAGTCGTCGCTCGAAATTTAGTTATATTTTTAACTCTAAGAAAAATCTTTCAAAAATAAAATCATTTTCTCACTATTCTTGAGGAAAGCCTAACTTAATGTTAAATATTGAGTTTTGTGCTGAGGAACGACATTCCATTTTTGGTATCTTCCACTCCTTCACAGCAAAGATGTGCTGCACTTTTGTTGCATAAACTGTTATCCATAGTCTTTGACGACTATCAGTGCTTTATTATGAGCTGTTTTCTGGTCTGAAATTCTGTAGAAAATTCTTATTCATAACAACGTTAGACATAAATCATATTTGAAAACACTTTAAGTAAAGAAATAAACCTAAAAATACTAATCAGAAAACAATTTGAAACCTCTTTACACTCCTTTGCAAAACCAATTTCTCACTCATGTCTTACTTTAAAATTGATTGATTGGAAGGTTTTATTCAAACAATACTCTGAGTTCTAACAATAAAAACACAATCGTTTCGAGACATCTTTAATCAACACAATTGTTGGCTTAAAATAAAAACAGTCAGGAATTGGAGCCAAACATTCGTTAGTTTTTTTCAATACTTTATTTAAATTAAGATTTAATTTGAAAACAAAAAACAATTGATTTGAGAAAACTTTTAATTGATTCCTAAAATATGATAAGAAAAGTGTTGATAATATTTTTAATTGAATGCACTCTTTATTCGTTTGATTCACTCGGGAATCAATTTTGTGACGATTCATACAAAGACTCGTTATTATCGTTGGGAGGAATCATTTCTATCGACGACACATTTCTCGCTACAAGACATTATCCAAACACCAATCAAACACTTGTCTGGAAATTCAAACTTAAAGCTAATGACTCTAAAAGTAATTTGAAGGACAATAAGTTTAATATCATTGACATGTCTTCCCATGAAATGAAGAGCTTATTTGCCGGTATTAAACAAATTCTATACAAAACAGTCCTTTGATATGACAATACTTATGACAAACTTTTCTTCATAATCTCTAATACTGACTGACAATTGTTTAGGTCTTCCATTTGAATATTTTGTGAGCGGTTTCGCCATACCTAACATCAACTCATGCGATAAACCTGAGGAATGTGTTAACACTTCTAATATAAACGATTTAATAGTGATATTAGGGTCAAAACAATATAACTCCGAACAATTGTATGCCATTTACCGATTCAATGGAAACGTTTTCACAGCAGTCACTTATAATGAGGTCTTACCTCTTGCATTGAAAGCCAAGGGAACCACATCTGATTGGTTTAGTCCAAAATCATTCATTACAACCACTTCGAGACAAAAACAAAATCAAATCATTGCCTATAATTATGGCGACAAAACTGTTAATCAGTTAAAAGTGAAAACCTCTTCGAAGTTAGGGAATGCCTTCTGGAAAATATTAATGTCTATCGTTTCAGTTCAATCATTCTCTTATCACTTAATCGAACTCAAAGTAAGCGATACTCAGAGGGAAATACTTTTGATAACTCAACAAATGGTATATCAATTGATTGATAATAAAGTACTAAAAGAAATTGAGGTAAGAATTCAATTGTCTTAACAAAAATTAAACATTTGTCTATTGTTAGTCTCCCTGGACTTTCTTTGGGTGTCATTTAGGGAAGATTTCGCTCAGAAGTGAACAAATTTTGGAGAAATACATTTCATATTCAAATTCTTCAAACAATACAACAGAACTGAATTTAGATGAATACGAATATTTGGTACTCAAGTTATCGTTTGAGTTACTCATCGCTAATCTTATTTTTATAGCGATTATCGCAATTTCTTCTTATCTTTAAAAATTGATTCATAACTTTCATAATATAAGTTTTAGAAACAATTTTTAAAATAAATTCAATTAAACATTAAAATTATTTCTTTAAATAAGATTTTATTATTTATTGGTTTGAATAAGCAAGGTACTCCATTTTCTCAAAAAGAATTATTACCATAAATCGAAATATAGTCAATTCTTAAAATTAGTCAAAATCGGCTAAAATTTGATGGAAACTACTAATAGTTAATTGTATATAACCTGAGAAGGCAAAAGGTTTCGATTTTGGGGGGTGGGGTATTTTAACTATTTTTCGGTGCTAGGGGGTATTTTTAAAACCACGCCCATTTATATTGTTAAAGCGCTCATTCTAGGGGGTATTTTGCCAAATTTTCGATTTGGGGGGGGGGGGAGTATTCTGGAATTTGCCACCTCAGATATAACACTGGTTTCGATGAAATTCTTTTTTAAACTTAATTCAAACCACAAAAAACTAATGACACCACAATATACATCAGGCATGGCAAAAGACCTCGATCTCAGGGGCTATCAGGGGGGTATTTTCGAAAAATTGCCGAAATCCCTAAAAACACTAAAAACACCGTTTTTCGATGTTATATGTTATTTAAGTGAATAATAGACTATTTCTGATCAAAAAAAAACTTTGTTTAAAGCGTATGTCCCACGCATTGAAAGCTGGTATTATATAGCAAATTATATAGTCATAGAGAATACATGGAAGAGAGAGATATAAATCTTTAAATTGTCCTAGATAAAATGGGGGTGCTTGGGGACGTCTGGAATTTTTACAGTAGTAATAAATGATTATCATCTATCATATATCAAAAAATAAAATTCGGGAAAAGAAGGGAACTTTTTGTATTGAATTGTATTGTATCAAATGCTCAATGCGCAATCTTCATAGGTCTGCATTGCATGTAACGTAAACGATGGGACAAACGCTTTCAAAAGACTAATTTTCAGTTTTTTTTGCAATAAATTTTCCAATTTTTGTTTTCTACAGTTTGTAAATTTCAATGAATGCAACAAAAATAAGCCATTTTTGTTGCTTAAAAGAATAAAATAACCTAACAAAAGTCATTTTAACTAATTATTTTGCTAAAAGACTGCCAAATTATCTAAAATTTTGGAAAATCCGAGCCGGGGCGAAGCGAGGGGGTTCTAGCGTTTCTCAAGGGGGATATTTTGTTATACCCTCTTTTTTGTCATCCCTGATATACATGTAAATGATATTTGATAAGTAAGATTAGATTTAAAAATGCTAACTTATCCTCTTGTGTCCTGGTATGACACAAATCATTTAATCCTAACAAAAAGTTGTAACAGAGGCTAATAATTAGACTTTAAAGCTATTCATTCATTGTATTCAATTTCTCTCTCTTTTTGAATATTTTTTTAATAAGATTTTCATTTCTAAGAAATGGTTTGAATTATTGAGTCGAAGATAATCCTAAAATAAAGTTTTGATTCAGAGTTTCATTTAATCGACAAAATGTAAAGACATTGAATAATAAAATGTCTCAAATAATATAAATTTCAAATAATTCTGATTTGATTCAAAGTCAATGGAAATTAACTTGCAATAAGTTTTCATTTATTCAATGCTTCAACTATACAAACACAACGTAATGTCTTTTATTAGGGATACTTAAAGTGAGATCTAAATGAATGTCATTAAAACTTAAATACCAGAAAAATTGTAGTTATGAATCGTTTTTATTATTAGTTTAAGAAAAGTTATTAAAGAAAATACTAAAATTAAAATGAAAATAAAACTTATATTTAATAAAATATAAGTTTAAATTTGAGATATAATATTAAAAGTAATATTATTTGAAGCTTTGGTCACATATTTAATGAATGAGACGTCAGTAGAGTTCATAATATGAACTTTATGTTCAATGAGAGGACAGTTAGTTTTGCATTAGATTTCAGTGAAATCAAATAATCGTTTATATTGTAATCATTTCTCAATTAATTAATAGAGTTATTATTAATTAAATTTATATTAAATTATAGTTTATTTACAAAACGAAATAATTGAATCGTTGATATACTGTTCAGGTATTGAATATTTAAAACTAAATAACAATTGATATCAAAGTCTAAAATATGTTTCTTAAGAACATAAGATTTTAAGCAAAAAATGGATTTAAATGAAAATAAGGATGAAGTGAACCAAAGAGTTGATGAAATAGAAGACAGTTTGAAAAAAGAGGACAGAAAGAGAAGAAACAGAGAGAGTGCCGCCAAATGTCGACAAAAGCTTAAGGACAAACTGATTAGCGCTCAAAGACTCGTCGCTCACGAAGAATATCGCAATAAAGCCATAAAGAATGAGATCTCATTAGTGGACATCGAATACAAGAAAATTATGGTTATTCTCAAACAACACTCCAATCACTGCAATCTTCCTCTTCCAGCCATGACTCGCATTAAAGGCAATGGTAATAAAGGATACCATTCGAGTGCGGCCACCAATCCTTCCAATATTAATACCACTCCTTTTAATTAAATATGAGATTTGAATGAAAAAACTCATAATATTTACTTCAAATCTATTTTTTCTTTTGATTTAATAATTGATTTCTATTAAAATTAATATATTTTTTGTAAACTCAATCAATAAATAAAATTTTTTGAAATTACTTTTTGGTATGTCTTAAGTTTATTGAAAAAAATTTAACTCGAATTCCACCAAAAAATGTATTAATTATTTATTGATGGACTCATTTTACTTTTAAAGACTGGCCTAAGCCTTGATTACGAGTCATTTAATTTGCAATAATATACTGAAGTCGGAAACTATTATTTCCCAAACTGTCTGTCAATACCTTTAGTTGCGGTCAACTGAAGTTGTGATTAAGTGGTTTTACTTTTATTTAAATTATGAATCAACACAAATATCAACCATTGATTTGTGAGAAAAATATAGTTATTTGAAATGATAGATATTTTATTAAGTTTCAATAAATTACAGATAAAGAGAATTGAATTTAAAAGAATTACATTTAATTACTTAATAAACAAAAGGAAAAAAAGTTTATTAAATGAATAGAGAGAACATTGAAATATAAATTAGAAATACTTTAAGATAGTTATCATTTAAACTCTAAATTATGAGTATTTGGCAAAATGTGAGTTCAAAAAAGCAAAACGAGTTTATTCTGTTTGACATAACAGAAGCCAAAAGTCAATCAATCGTTAGTTGAAGAGAATAATCAAAGAATATTAAGTTCTTAAAACCAATTAAAATAAGAATTTGAGAAAAGTTTAAAAAGTGATTAGAATTAGAAGAGTATTAAAATATCGGTTAAAATAGTTATTTCAAATTATATAATGAGAGAATCGGTTACTCTTCTATGGATCACATTAAGAATGTTGGCAGTCATACAATTACAGAGTATTACCTCTGCTCTCATGTCAATCATTTAACTGATTTTAAGAGAAATGGCTTCGAATGCATCATAAATGCCAATGAATTCAATTAAATATAAATTCAAATGCAAAGCAAAAGACATTATTAACTAATATTCGATAAGTCATGCGATTCACGCTTTTAGTAAAAAATATTATTTGAGTCATAATTTTCTATTAATTAAAAAAAGCACTGCAATAAGAATTGTTCAAATGTTCAATTTAGCAATTTAGCAATTTAGCAAGTTCAATTTCAATTAGATTTTCTAAATATAAGAAATATAATTTTTTGAAACACAAATTATATTTAGTGTCGACTAATCGCGCGTTTCATATCTAACTGACCGTAAAAGTGAAGACCCCATTGGGCACCACTTGTCCTCCATATTTAACTTCAATGACATATTCCCCTGGTTCTTTAACTTTGTAATTGATAGAATAAGTTCCGTCCGCGTTCTTCATTACTTTACAGTCAATATTATCGGCCACTTCTTTAGATGATTCAGTTTTTGTCTCTCTTCTGGTAGTTTTGATAATTCTTGTGGTGCCGTCCGGTAGGGTTTCGTATTTTTCTGTACTGGACTCAGACACCTCTGATTTAGACTGGGTTCGGGTCACTCTACAAGTCACCTCTCCATTACCCCCAGCCTTGTCAGCTGCCACTGTTATCGCATATTCTTCATTTGCTGCCAATTTTTCTTTGAATTTTCCTTAAATTTATTAATAAATATTTTTAGAAAAAAATTTAAACAAAAGATATAAAGTGTTAATTGAGCTCAAATTAAATCCTAATTAAATGTCTTAATTAGTGTATCGAC
Organism: Galumna lanceata; assembly: GCA_034695685.1. Taxonomy (NCBI): domain Eukaryota; kingdom Metazoa; phylum Arthropoda; class Arachnida; order Sarcoptiformes; family Galumnidae; genus Galumna; species Galumna lanceata. Next base: position 9,093 of record JAQFZL010000592.1, read on the forward strand.
TCATTAAAAAAATACAGTGACAGACATTTTTCTTGAAAATCAAGAGAACCGACTCAATCATAATTGAAGTCATTTGGCAGACATTGAATGAAATTTTTTCCTATTTTTGACTAATAATACATAGAAATAAAATTACAACTCATATCGAGACTAAAAGAGGTTAATATCTTAATATCGGGTTATTTTAAAATAATTTAAAATTATTTAGAATCACAATTCTATGACACAAAACTTGTCTCAAATTTCCTGTTATTTTGCAAAAAAACAAACTTATTTTGTGACCCAAAGCGCTGACACAAACAAATTCCAAATATTATTTTCTACTTATAATCGGATCGAAATTTAGTGATAATTAAAGTTTGTTTAATTATTTCAAAAATGAGCCAAAATCTTACCTTTGATCTCACATTTAGTGACATCACCGGTGGGTTTACTTTGAACGGTAAAGAAAGAATTGGGTACTTCCTGTCCATCAAATTTGACAGAAACTTGATGTTCGCCGACATCTTCTGGTATATATCTAATCTTGTACGTTCCATCGTGGAAGTCTGTCTTCCAATATCTCATTGGCTTTTTATTTGGGCCAAGAATTTGAATGTCGAGATCTCCAATTCCGGCTCCTTTTGTGTTAATAGTGAACTCTTGGGGTACACTTGCAGTCACTTCTTTCTCAACTCCAGGACCCGAAACCTTTACATTTTTAGGTTCAGACTTCTTCTTGACTTTCATTTTAAATGGACTATAAATTAAAGGTAAAGTTTTATTTTTATAAATAGTCAATAGTTTAATATGTATGCATACCTTCCAGAAATATCTTTTCCGCCGTACGTCACCTTTACATCACATTTGCTGCCTTCCGGAGGCGGAACATAACTAACATCATAAGTGCCGTCTTTATTGTCTACAATTTCAGGTTTTTGAGGAATTGGGCCCTTATCTGAAGTGACTTCTACTTGAAGCGGGGCTTTTGCTGATCTCTTAGCGTTTACCTTAAATGGTAGGGATGGGGCCGCTCGACAGTTCTCAGGATCAACACCCAAACCATTAGCGGTAACTTTAGAGGCATCGACTTCACTCTGAACGGGAACTTTAAAGACACTCCCTTTTTAAGAAAATTTTGATTAAATTCAGAGAAATATAAATCATTTGACCAAATCATATTACCAGGGATATTTTTATCAGCAAACTTAATTGCGATATCATAGGTTCCGCCCTCATCGGGAACATACTCGACAGTGCAAGTTCCATCACGATTATCTTGACAAGTTACTTTAGCCTCAGTGGGGCCCTCAACAGATATACCAAGACCTCCATTACCAGCATTAAGGGTTTCAATAGTAAATTGATTAGGTTGATTTAAATATCCCCTTTCAAGTCCCGGTCCGTATGCCTTCACTCGCTTCGGATCTGCGCCGTGTTTTGCTTTCACTGTTACCGGAGAGGCCCCCGGGATGGGAGCGCCGTCATATTTCACGTCAAACTTGTATTCCCCTTAAAATTGTAAAAGAATTGTAATAAACAGAAAATCATTGACTCGATTACCCTCTTCTGGCAAAACGTAGTCTACGCGATACGTTCCGTCATTATTATTCTTCACTTTAGGAGTAACTGCTTTTCCAGAAGCACTTACTATAGTGGGAACAACAGTTCCGTCTCCTTCTTTGTCTACAGCCCGAGCGTCGACAGTGAACGAGTTAAGACAACTCACAAATTGATCTAAAATTGAAGTAATAATTTGAGATAAATTAAAACGAATAACAAAAGAAAATAATTGAATCAAAATTATTATTCGTCGACAAAATATTAATTTCAAAAACAATACAAAAATGACCACAAAATGCAATTAATGTTATTTTGGAGGAATTCTAATGAAATACTCTTCTAATGCTATGAAAGATTGCATTCCTACTGACCAGTACTGATACCATAAACACGGATTAATCGCATACATATCCCAGAATTTATTATTGCAGTAAAGGGCGAAGAATTTATATGAAATCCATTGAAAAGTATAGATATAGTATAAGTTCCGACAAGAGTTGGCAGGTATGCCACAGAACATGTGCCGTCTAAGTTATCACGACATTCAAGTGTTGATTGTGACGGACCGTCAATAAGGACTGAGATATTTCCCTTATAATTGGCTTCTTTTGTATCAATAATAAACTGCGAGACTTTGTTAGCAGAGCCGTGACTCAGACCCGGTCCGAATGCGCGGACTAATAAACACAACTCTGTATTATCTGGTTTTTGTGGCGGAGATGAAACATATACACGAAATGGAGAATTTTCTATTAAAATGCTGTTTAACAGCACAGATATGGAATAATTGCCAATTCGTTCCGGAATGTAATTGACTAGAAAACCACCTGAAGTCGGAATGATATGAGGAAGATATGAGTTGCCCGAAGGAGTGGTAATAATCACTGATATCTCATCGAATTCATCACAATTATCACAATCGATATGAACGCGAAACTGTTGTAATTCGTCGATCAGTGCAACTAAAGAGTGGTTAGTAACCAATCGATCAAAAAACAGACAATTGTTTGACAAACTGTTAGTCCAAACACTTTCGCCAAATCAGTAAAAGTTAAGCAATTCGTATGAAAACTCAAACCTTCTGTTAATCATTTTTTCAAATCATTTTTGAGTTAAAACTAATATTTTATGAATTATGAAATAAAAGAAAGTAATGTCTCACTCGGTTCGAGTCCATCCACTTTCACTTTAGATACGTCTGCGGGTGGCGTCACTTTTAGATCAACGGGTGAACCTGGAACTGGTCGGCCAGCATAAGTAGTGGTCACTTTATATTTTCCAGGAGCAGGTGCTGTGTATTCCGCTGAATACATTCCATTTTGGTGATCAGTCAGTTTAACAGGGACATCTTTGCCTTTTTCATCCTTAATAGTGGTAATAAGTTCTCCTCCACCCGCCTGTCGGGTATCGATTGTGTATTTTGTTGGCTGATTGGGTTTAACCCCTTTAGAAACTCCGGGACCAAAAACTTTGACCTAAAAAATCAATTTAATATTGAAAATAAAATTTCTATAATTCCAACCTTTGAAGGGTCCGGTAGTCCTCCAACTCCTACTCTGAAAGGACTTTTAGGAACAGCGACCCCACCATAGTTGACATGAGCGGTATGTTTACCCAATTTGTCCGGTTTATACTGACATTTATAAGTGCCATCTTTATTGTCAGTTACTTTAACGTCTACGGGTCTATAGTCAGCGTTAGTCATAACTGACACATCCAGAGGTGCTTTACCCGCCTTTCGGGTATCAACAGTGAATTCGGTGGGTTGAGCGATGACTACCCCTTTTGGTGCGAGTCCTGGACCTGAGGCCACGACAGCCTCGGGGTTGTAGTCTGTTTTCGGTATAATCATTGGCATAAATGGTGAGTTCGGTATATCTTCGCCATCACAGGTCACATGAACTGCATATTCTCCCGGAGCAGTTGGCAAGTATTGAACTTCAGCTGATCCGTCGCCGTTATCCTTACATTCAATCTTAGCATATGACGGGCCCTCAACAGAGAAGCCAAGAGTTCCCTTTTCTCCGTTTGTGTCTACAGTAAAGCGAGCAGGAAATCCAACGACTCCTCCTGTAAGTCCGGGCCCATACGCAACAATCTTGGAATCCTTGACGGGTCCGACCTGTACTTCAAACGGACTCTGGAATATTTCCTGACCCGCAAATGAAACAACAACAACATATCGGCCCTCTTTTAATGGTTTATAATCACAATCATAGGTCACTCCATCGGCTAATTTTCTGACACTACATTTAATTGGTTGTCCGTCGGGACCCATCACTTTGACATCAGGAGTTCCGGCACCCGCGCCATCAGTATATACTTTGAAGTCTGCCATATCGTTAACACGAATACCCGTCGGTTGAATACCACGACCCAAAGCTCTAACTTTTTCTGCATTACAGGGAGGGGCGATCTTTACATTGAAGGGACTGTGGGGTACAGGTTTGCCGGCAAATGAAACCTCCACTTTGTGCGGTCCTTCCATTTGTGGCGCGTATTCACATTTATATTTATTTTCATCATTTTCGTCCTGACGTACTCTCAAAGGCACTGAATTAGCCTTTCCTTTAGGATCAATAATCTGTACGTCGACCTGTCCCGGACCCGCCTCTGTTTAAAACATTATTTAAAACATTATTAAAACACTATTTAAAAATAGCATTTGATTACCGGAAGTGTCGATACTGAAAGAAGTGGGGGTTCCGGCCTTATTGCCCGTTGGATTAATTCCTGGTCCCTCACATTTGACTTTAGAGGGATCGCCGGCCACTCCCTTCACTTCAACATCGAAAGGCGATTTGGGGACCTCTACTCCCGAAAACTTAACGATAACCTAATTGACCAGTTATTTAAAGTTTAGTTTTGAGTCATAGCTTTTGAAATATACTTTGTGCGGGCCTTCCATTTTTGCTGTATATGAACAGGTATATGTTTTGCCTTGGTCATTATTGAATTTGACATCAACTGGCGTTTGTTTGCCGGTCGGGTCTTGTAAAAAGACCTGAACATCTCCCTGACCAGCACTGAAGGTATCGACAGTGAAGTTGGTTTTGGCGCCGACGTTAACACCTGTGGGCTGAACGCCCGGACCATAACAACGAACTCTTTTAGGGTTATGTCGAGGACGAGTGGGAGCGTTATCTTTAAGTTTAGCGTTTGGGAATTGTGCCAAATATGTCATCATTGAGAGCTCATCCACTTTGGGATTAGTCAACTCTTCGGGGGCCACCAATTGAGGTACATTTAGAAATTGTTCAGCCGTTTTCATGGCTTCGGTTGCGTTTTTAAGAGCATCTTTTGGTTGCCATCGTTCCCAATCAGGGCAAAGACCGGGAGCACAGGCGTCTACTAATGCGCCGATAGCTTTCGCGTTATTCCAATCAGTTGTAAAATTATTGATGGGAACATCCGGTACTTTATTTTGGATCCATTTGAGAAGTCTCTGTTTAGGAGTGGGTCCGCCCTTCTCTTTATACATAGATTCGTCCTCTCCCTCCCACATCGGCATTGATATCGAATAGTGAAGAATCAGAGTCCACACAACACCACATATTAACTTAACTTTTCCGTCGACAACATCTATACTGTCTTCAGAACAAATATATATTAATATTCGCTAAAATTATCCAAAAAATTTGCTAAAAATGACATTTATATTCTAAGATCTCCAAAGGTCTCGATCCTCAAGAGGGGAGTATTTCATCTAAGAAGGTATTTCGGAATACCCTCCTATTGGCTCAGTTTTATATTATATACGTATCTAAAATATAAGTTTTTTGACATTTTCTGTATTTGATTAAAAAGATAACTATACGGGTTAAGGTAATGTGCTATACCTAGAATAAGAATGAACTGTACTTTTTTCAATTTAATAATAAATGATAAATAAATCAATTTAATAAATGAGATAAACATTCTTTAGATCATTTTAGGAATAATCTGAA
>JAQFZL010000593.1:0-14579 GCA_034695685.1 Galumna lanceata
GTTATAACTAAGTATTGGAATTTGTAGCTGTTTTGTAGCTTTATTTTAAATTTTCTTATATACTACAGATAAACCTCTATTACGTCAACCGCTCGGGACTGAAAATTTAGTTGACGTTATAAAGGGGTTTCCATAATAGAGGGATGACGTACTAGAGGTTTATTTTTATTTCCAAGTTTATTTTAAAACAAAACCTTTATCAATTTTATGAATAAAAAGTTATGACTCATAACAACTAGTTATTATGAACACCCTTTTGCTTGATCCTTTATTAGAACTTATTATAGGAATTTTCTAAAAATGTGCTTGATAAAAATTAATTACACTGAAATAATGTTAAAAATTAATATTGAATTTTTAACAAAAATCAGTAAAAAGGTTTGCAATTATATAGTCATTATTGATAGCCTTTGGTCAGAACTTATTAATATAATAAAAATTTGACCCTGTTATAACGTCCATGAAAAGGGATAACTGTTAATGATTGAAATATTATTAAAGGGAGTATTCAAAATTTCACTAGATAATAGTATATAAGAACATTTAACATTAGTGTCAATAAATAGTATCCTCAATTCCAATAGCAAATTACAAGGAGGGCCAAGGGGTCTATAGAACTATACCTCCTTGTGGTTTGGTCGAGGTACTCCCTACCCCAAAAGCAGCCGCAAAATTAAAGGGAAAAAATTGGTCAGAAAGAAAGTTAATTGGAAGTAAATGAAGTGAAAAATAAATGAAAAGAACTATAAATAATAAGCAAAATACCAAAAAACATCAATTTTAGCTCAAATTTTCAGTTTTTAAGCTTATGTCAAAGGCTGTAATTTTTTCAAAAAATTGGCAAAATTATTGAAAATTCTTAAATTTTCATTTTTTAAAAAAATGACTAAAAGCGATTAAATATTCAATTTTATGAAAATTTAATTAATTACAGGATATAAGCTAAAAATATCAAAAAATTTCTTAAAAATCCATTTTTAGACATTTTTAAAATTTTAGGCTATACTCCTTGTCGCGGGGCTCAGGAGGGTATAGATAGAACACCCCCTTTCTGGACGAAAATAAGTACTTCCCTGAGATTTGAACCCAAAAACCAGGAAAATTATTCAAATGCTATCAAATTATGATATTAAAGTCAGAAATTTAATCTCTTTTTTAATTTTATCTGATTTAATATAAAGTTCATACTTTTCTTCATATTTAATACTAATATTCAGTAAAAGTGTTGTGAAAATGAGTTTTAAACTAATTTTAAATTTTTCCAAAAGTGTTAAAATTGAAATCTGGTTATTATCTCTTTTGGTTTGTCTCCTCAGATATGATTTAAAAATTGAACAATGGAGAAATAGAGGATATTTTTCAAAAAGTATAAAATGGTGTTTCATTGAGAGATTTTAATGAATTTTTGCTTACTTAATCCTCTTACTTTATTTTAAATTGAAAGACTTGAAGTTTTAATCAGTGATTGCCAAGGTGAATAGCGGTAAACCTCTTCTGTGCAAGGTACTTCTTACAAATTTTGTTATATATTTAATAATATATTAATTTTTGTTAAACTAACTGATGAAATTATGGATGTTTTTTCTTATAATAAAACTGATAACCAAATAACAATCAATGCCTAAAAAAGTGTGAAATAGATTACAGTTATCTATGACTTGGGTAAAGTACCTTGTTAAAATAACTTAATCGATTAGTTAACTCAACAGAATTGCATAATATAAGTGTCAATTAATTAAATTCGAATCATTTTTATCATGAAATAATGATGTTATTAGTCTTAAAAATTTCATATTAACAAATTCTTAAAAAAAATAACATAAATAAAACTTTTATGACTTATAAAATACCAAGAAATTATTGGCATTTCATAAATCAAGAACTTTTATAATAAATGAAATATCCATTTAAATTATAAGTTATAATCATAATAAACAAGTTACACTTAATGTATATGTAATAAATAAAAAGTTAATTAACAATTTATCATTGAATAGTTCTGAAGTAGTTTTTTATAAAATATTATTTTAAATATAAAATAATTCTAAAATGAAAACTAATGTCAAAGTCAGTGAACGGTACGACACATGCGGTAATCGGAGACTACAAACAACTCAATCCAAATGATTGCGGAGTCAACAGTTTCACAGGTTATGTTGACCTTAGCTCCAAACCGAAAACTACTTTCAAGGCACATCCAATTTTAAAAACCCGTTCAAAACGTATGAGTAAAGCAAGAAATGGATTCAAAGATGAGGCACCCTGGATAGTCCAAACAATGATTAGTTACGAATCATATGATGATTCATTCTTAATTTTGTGAGTTTATTTTTGATATTTGACAGCATAATCTTGTACAGTTTTCTATACTGATTTTAGCCATGTTATTCTTTTTATTGTCAGCCATCGGCTGCTATGGATCGTTTCCGTGTTAATTAAAATAGTATAGAAAATTGACCATGTATATCATGTTTTAAACATATAAGAGGGGTTTTATATTTAGTACTTGAACTTATTAAAGGGTATAATTTTAAACTCAACATAGTAATGACATTAGAGAAGATATTTTTACTTGCTTTTTTCTTTTATTTTTGATTATAATGTATTTATAATTAAAATATTCAACTAATTATTATTAACTATTTATTAAAATATTTGAAGGCGATGTCCTGGTGCAGTTATAACTAATCAATGGATAATAACATCTAGATTTTGTGCAAATGGGAGTTCTGGAAAGTAAGTAGCTTAAATAATATTATTGTTGAGATTTTTCAAATAGATGTTATTCCTGATAACCCCTTCAAGTCATCTCAGATTTTTATATTTAGGATATTATATAATTTATTAGTGGTTTTTAGTTCAAAAAAAAACTATATTATGTAATATTAAAAATAAATGTTTAAATTATAAAACCTGATTGAATTAAAATAAATATATTAGCCTTACATCATTTTTGACCTAGATATTATAAAAGTTATATTAGCTCTTGTTATACAAATGATTTTCATAATTCTATAAAATAGAAGTTATATGAAATTGGAGTTGACTTTCGGTGAAATTACACTTAAATACGAGGGAAATGAAAATATATCCGCTATGGTTTTCCCTTATGATGGGCCCAAAGGAGAAGTTTTCGATAACCTTGCCCTAGTTAAATTTAATTTGAATGAATTGATTAATCATCCAAATTATGATAATAACACAATTAAGAGCATTTGTTTGCCGGCGCCGGACATCTATAATACAGAGGATGAGTATGTTATGAGTGGCGCTATTTATGATCACGATAAGAGACAACCAAGATTGAAAGTTGATTATAAAGTTATGAAAACTTCAATTTTACCTGACTTTGAAATTGACGATGAACAATTGGAACAAAGTTTGAAAAGTATAAACGATTCCTCTAATGTTGTGTTGACCCAATCAATAAACAATCGGACATTAACTTGTTGGGTAATTTTAAATTATAATTATATACAGTACATCGACAATATTTTGTTTAACCAAGTTATTTATATCCATCAGAGTAATAAATACGAAAATTGGAGCGATGATGGTTCTCCTATTTGGCAATTCAGTAATGGAAGGGCTGTTATTTTAGGAGTCATTTCATTTTGGTTATACGGTGACCACTCATGTGAAAAACCAGGAGCGGCAGCGCAATGGTCTATGAGGGTATCCAATGGAAAGTATATCAATTGGATCAAAGAAGTGACTGGCCTTGATTAAATTTGTCGAAAAATGCGTTATAATTTATAACTTATCAAGAAATTCTTCAACTATTCATTATTAGCTGAAATTGTCAATAATGGGAGTGATATTCTATAACACCCCACCTTAGAAATGAAAATTTGACTAAAACCTCTCAATAACATGATTGCTGAAGGGCATCTCCAAACTAGGGCGAATTCAGATTTATTGAAAATTTTTTTCATTAATGGTGTGTTTATTTGTGAAACTGAATATATTGCTCAATATTATTGTAAAAATTGTGCATATTGTATGTTGTAATAACAAATGCAAGTTTCATAAAATTTTATTTTAAAACAGCTCAGTCCTAAGAAGATAACCTCAAATAATTCAACAAAAATATTAACAACTCAGAAGGAGATTCTCTTACTCAAGTATCGCCTATTTAAATGATCATGATCTTATCAAAAATTTATAACCTGTAAATATAAAAAATGCAATGATATACAACCAACAAGTTTTTTTGAATGACCTATTAGACTAATCTGAGTCAGAAAATGATGTCCGAATTAAGATTTAACTTGATTTTTCACTACATTCACGAAGAAATGAGTGATAAATGTAATTCTTTTACTCACAACCACCCACCCAAAAGATATTTCATTATTTATATAGGATAGCACAGCATATTTCTTCATAGATAATGGAGAATTTTTCTTCTTTGTAAATAAAGTATATAAAAATGATTATTTACCAATTGAACATCTAGAGATAAACTTCATATGAATATAGGATAGCACAGCATATTTATTTATAAATAAAAATGATTTCTCTTATTCGTAAATAAAATATAGTTAATATATCAAGTGTTTGACTATGATGAGTTTAATGATAACATAGATTTATCAAAATTGAATAGTAGAAGAATTAAAAAGATGAACGAACCAAATTAAAATAGTGCCTCTAAAAATTTTTTTATCAAACAAATTAACATGGTTAATAGTAGAGAAGGAAAAGATGTGTTAATTTGGGATAAAGAGTCAATCGATTTGTTGAAGATAAATATATTTCCGGAAAAAGATTTCACTGAAAATATTGATTTTCATATTTCAGAATTCAGTGGATCTTCTTAAACATTAATATTTTTGATTAACCATGATAAAATAAATCGCTACAATATCAGAAAACTCAATTCAATTTATTTGATTTATCAAAATTAATTTAACTAATCTTGATAATTTTCCAGTTGCAAAATTCTTTGAGAATATGGAATTTATTCTGAAGAAGACTTCAAATAATTCAGAATATGAATCAAGAATTTTAAACTTTTCGAATGATATTGTTAATATAACTTTGGCGCAAATGAGTGAAATTTTCAAACTTAACATTTATTTTAGTACTCAAAATTGATTCTTAATATTTCAGAATTGTATTAAACATTAGTAAGAAACTAATACACAAGACTGTGATTAACAGTTGAGGAATGGTTTTAATTTTCAGGCTTTACAGATGATCTTTTCAAAAGAATTATGACATTAAGATCCGCAATTATCAAACTTAAAATAAGACCAAGAACATAAGATCAGCCACTTTGTGCTAAAATAGTTGGCTTCTAAATTATTTTTTCAGTAAAATTAATCTCTTATATAAAAAAATGAAATCATTTAACTATAGTTTAGAAGAAATTTATCACAAAATAAATCTAATATTTGGCCAAATTATTACATAAGAGATAGGGTTATGAGCCATAACTTATGAATTGAATTAATAAGTCGAACCAAAGTAGAGATTCAGTCAAATCAATAGTTAATTGAATTTTTCAATTGATTTATATTGCATTTTGTAGGGTATTTTGGCCTAGAGTCTCAGGAAGTGTATTATATGTGGTGTTATGAAAATGCCTAAAAATCGGTGAAAATTACTAATAACACAGTTTTTTTTATCTTTTTAGTTATATTGATGTATAATAAATTAATTTTTTATAAAATACTTTATTTTGTGTTTTATTTATAGTTTTAGTCCTTTGAGGCCGATTGGTCAAGGGGGTATTTTGGGAATTTTTTGGTTCCAGGGGAATATTCTGGAATAACCTCCCCTATTGGCCATCTTACAATGGGAACTCAGATAATAGAAAATGAATTTTAAGATTTAAAGCCCAAAATATTATTAACTAGGTATTTTTAAAGCAATTTAAAATAAAAAATTTTGCCAGTGGGGGTTTTTAGGGAGTTAAAAATGGGATGTTAGAATTATATTGAAATTCAATGCTCTCATTATAAAAGTTAAATAAAGTATATTCTATTGTATAAAATATACGAATAGGAGATTAAGGCTATAATTACTCGGAATGTGTTTCTTAAATATGAATTATGAGAATTAATTATTCATAATTTAATTGAAAATAGAGATCTGAATCACTAATTATTCTTTGATGAGAAATGATGTCATTTTGTTGTATTCGGATGTCATTAAAGTGTATTTAAGAGGAGAACAGAATATGAAGTCTATTATAATTGATAGCTCTAACAAACAAAATGAGAGCTCTATTATCGGGAAATCATTATTATGTCTGCTATCATAACGGCTCACAAACCTTTGAGATAATGGCTTTGATTAGTTCTTTACAACAGTTTTGTTTGGCCCAAAAAAACAGTAAATTTTCGTAAATCACAGACCAAACACTGACTTCACTTAATTTATAAAAACTTTTTTTTAATTTAATAAAATTTCTACTTATTAGAAGATTTATTATAATTTCTATCTTTTATTATTAGAAGTCATTTTTTCAGTTCAAATCAATCTATTTTTTATTAGATTAAACAAATATATCGAAAAAAATGTCAGTTTTAATTGATTTTAGGTTTTTCAAATTCCCTCTCTTATCCCACTTTGAATCGAAAGATTGAATACCCTCTTTTCCGGAATACCCTCTATTTGCCATCTCTGAATGCATGTATAAGTTTTTTTTATAAATTTTAAATATAATTCTTTTAGTAATAGTTTGAATAAGATTTAAACAAAATTATTTGAAATAAATTAATTAAAACAATTCAATGATTGATGTTTTTCAACAATTGATTGAAAGACAAACCATTAAAATAAAAATAAAACAAAAACATATGACAACCGAATAGAAAAATAATAGACTAACAAATGATGAAAAGAATTCATATTTAAATAAAAAAAACTATAATTTATATTCCAATAAATTTTTAAAAATTTTAGGTTCTTTTAATCAACAAATAGCCATGGATCTTTTTATTTGTTTATTTATTTTATTGATAAACATTTATTAATTAAATATAAGTGGATTTTTATCGTTAAAATTAATTACAATTATAATCATTAAGGAATTGATTTTATATGTGGGCAGACCTTTGTTTGGATAATTTATTAGCTGATCTCTCAAATAATAATATCAAGAGAATAAGGAAAGACATATGTATTAAGAATCAAACCTTTTTTCAGACTCTTTGGGATTTGACATTAATAGACGAAAACTATAGAATACAAATCATTTCAATCGATTAAATAATTGAAACTTTTATATAAAATTGATTAAAATGTCTCTAAAACTCTTTTAGAGATTCAATTTCGGTGTAGTAGTAGTTGATTGGTGTCAATCTTTCCACTCTTTACTAATTGAAAGTTAATCAAATGAACTATTGATTTGTTAGTCATTAAAACATTTTTTGATTATTCATTAAATTTATTTTTATTAAATTCATTACATCTCTTCATTCATTGAGAATGTTCTGTAAAAACAGTTTTCAAAAGTGACCACTTCTTTGTTAATAAAAATCTTTCAACTTTTAAAATAAAAGTTTTAAATTAAAACTTGATTAATAAATTAATACTTTTTAAGAAAATAGATAAAAATGGGGATGTGCTTGTATATTTACAATTTATGATCAACCATTGTACATTATATATGATTTAATTGTATATAAAATTTAATTGAATTTAATTCAATTGAAAAAGCTTTTCATTTTGGAAATCAGTGGTCAGTTTTTAAAACACTTGAATTTATCAAATAATAGATATAAAAGAATTGCAAAATAATTGGCAAAATTTTCAATAAACAAATCCTTATTTTTTTAATGAAATTTATTGAAATATGAAGAAAAGTAATGAAAACATTTTAATTAAATCATTTGACGATTTTTTATCAAAAGAAATATATTGAGCTCAACATTGAATTTATTGTTCAATCGATTTAAACGTTTGATTCATTTTATAGATGAAAAGAAAGGGACTGCTCTTTGACTTCTTGCCTATATATCAGTGTCAGACACATTCAAAAGGGATTTATGTCTCAATTCTTTCCTAAAGACATAACTAAAGCAATAGATTCTATAATAAAAGAAAAGTCTATTAATGACATCAATGATAAGCGACAAACAAATAGTTTACTACAATTAACACATTTTAGTCACTTAATGTCTCACTTCTCGTTTGAGACTTTCATTTGGATTCACACAAATACCAAAATAATTGAAAACAAATGAAATGAATTATGAAAAGTTAGGAAACTTTCGATCACTTAATCAAAATGACTTCTCATCGAAAAATATTATTTCAAGTTAATTTAATTTCATACAACTATTAGTGAAAATATATATCCTTGGTTAATTGAATTTATCTCATCATCAAATTTAATTATAATTAACAAATTATAATTCTATCTTGATCAATTTAAATAACTTTTACATTTATTAACACTTAATTGGAAATTCTGGAAGCATGTCCTATGATATTAAAGAACCTTGCTTCATTTTTTTGTTCTGATATTTATCAAGTTTTTATGATTTATTAAACTAACACGTTAATATCTCATACTTTACGTTTCATTTGAACTTGATGAGTCGCTCTTAAATCGCTTTCTAAGAAACTTTAATTTACACGATATTTTAAACTTTGCTAGGTAGTATTCATGAACTTAACATAAATTAATAATTTAAAATTATAAATGAAAAGTTAAGTGCAAATTATTAAAATGAGAGAACTTGATATTTTTGGAAAATAATAACTCAAAATCCTTAAAAAGCTAAACAAGATAATTATCTCTTTTCAATTTCAATTTTTATTGTAAACAATTTTAAAAATTTAATTGTATAGAATTTACTTCGAAAATTTTAGTATTTATACATGAAAATTTTAATTAAAATTAATTAAATTATTTAAAATTAAAACTTGAAACTAATGATTCAATTAAACATTCATGTAGAAATAAAATGAGTAGGTACAAAAATAATTTATTAGTATTTGCTTCTAACACACATAATAAAGTTAAGTGCTTTCAATGAACTTTGTTTCAAAATTAACTAATATTTTCACTTTCTATCCAATATTAATACCTTCAAAATATGATAAAAGCTGGAAAATAGGGGGTATTCCTGTATTCTGGAATTTAACCTTAAATCAAAACCCTTTGCCATCTCAGATAAAAGAAAACCTCGATATATAATCTTTGCATAAGTTCCATTTTTTTAATAAATAGACAAGGGACATTCTTTTTTAATATTGTATCAAAAAACAAACATAAATAACAAATTAGAAGTTAAAACATATTTGAAGATATTTATAGAATTTGATTAACTTTTACCGTTGAAGAGTTATTCGAAAAATTGGTGCAACAATTTTATGACAGAATATAATATATTTACATATTGTATATAAATTATGTTAAAAACTTTAGATTTAACATATTTTTTAAAATATTGAATAAATAATTAAATTTTGGAATAAAAATAGTTTTTAAGTCAATTGAATGAGTTTTTGAAAATTAGTAGAACTCTATAAAATATATATGAAATGTACTTAAGTATAAAGAAATGAAAATATTCTTTTGGTTTAAATTTGAATGAATTCCAATAAAATCTATTTAATCCTTAATTTTTTTCGTAAAGCGTTTTATTTGAAATCTTTTGGCTGTCATTTACCAGAAATGACACTTTAATCTCGTTTTCTACTCATTTCTGAGTCTCATTTAAAGTAAGTAAAGTTGAGATACTTATATAATATGCGAAAAGAGATAAGAAGAGAAAAAGAGGTCTTTTCGGATCAAAAGTTGTCAACTAAATAATGTTGTCATCACTTAACTGATGAGAAACAACAGTGAAATTATCTTTCTTTAATAATCTTTTCCAACTAGGTTATTTTATATTTAATTTTAAAGAAACATTTAAAGGGAAAACTTAATTAATTTGTATAATATTTATACAATAATTATTAATTTTACTTATTATTAGTCAATTTGTAATTTCAAGTAATATTTGTGAACAAATAATAAAATTTAAATAATAATAATTTTATTTGAAAACACGTCTTATATACACTCAGTATACATGTATAATAAAAAAGAGACCAAAAAGTCCTATGAAATCATTTTTAAAATCCAAACACTAAAATGATTATAATTTAAGTTAAATTTTGAAATAAAATTATTATCGTTTTTATGGAAGAATTTTTTTTTTTTTATTTTAACAATAATACGGAAATGAATTAAATGAAAGGCATTCAAAAAATTTTGTTTTATTTCATTTATTTTCTGAACTGAAGACTTCATTAGAAGATTGAAAACTGAAGAAAGTTTTCAATCAATGCTTTCATTATATTCTCAATGATTGAAACGAGAACTGAATTTTGATTTTATCAAAACTTAGTTCGTTTCTACAGGTATTCCAATCAAGTGATAACCAATTGTTAAAATAAATGTGTGGCCACAGAACAGACACACATAAAATAATTTGTTTTTAATTTCATTCGATTGAAGAAAATGGAAGTAAAAGGAAAAGTGTTTCACTACTACATCAATATATAATTATCTGTGCATTAACTACTTCTACACTTATTATAGATTTATAGTAAATTAAACCATAACTGTTATGGCATAACACATAGCCTCACACACAGAGCAGATATAATTCGAAAAACTCATTTAAGCTCCAGTTAAAAGTGAATCCCTTAAGAAATCGGATGCCATAACGTGACTGCAGTCTCCCAAACAATATATCGATAGCTTTAAAAATTAATAAATTCAGTTCTAACTAACCCTCACTAAATTCGTGATAAAATTATTAGATTTAACCAACAGAAAGATTTCACTCTTGAGATTTGAACTTCAAATCGTTTAAAATTTTTGGAAATAATTTTGCACTTTTAATAGAGATCCAAAAAAAGAAAACTTCTCAGAAGGTTTCTCATGAAATTTTTCTAGAAAGTTTCTCCATCTCAAAAGAATTTTATTTGATGAGAAATAATTAAGCTTATTTTTTGGTTAATAAAGTTAGTTGTCTGTATTTTTAAAATAAAAAAGCTAATTAAAGAGAAAATTAAAGTAGGAAAAAGTTCATTATAACTGCTAAATAAAAATTTTTAATGTGAGATTCACATTGAAATTAAAGTTATGTAATTTAAAAGCGAAACTTGATTTTTTAGTAAATTTTTGGTTTGAATCGTAATATCACGAAAAAGTGAATACAGAAAATATCCCAAAAAGGAAACTCTTGGAGACCAAAAAATGTGTTTCCTTTTGAGAAGTTTTTCATATTGAGAATAAATGACTAAAAAAAATTAAATAATATTTTATTGATAAAATTAGTTATTTTGCTTTAAAATGAGCTTAATTTTTGTAATTTCAGATAAATTACAAATTTTTTTATCTAAATAAGAAGAATAACATTTTAGGCAACACTTTCATAATGAAAACTTTAGATTTCATTAAAATTATTATTAAATTTATAATTTTAGTGGATTTTTCACATTTCAGGGATATATTTCATATAGTTTTTGACCAGAAATCCTTTTTCATTTTGAGAATTCAGAGGTTTTTCCTTTTGGGGATATTTTATATAATAGGCTTCTATGGGAAGGGTATTGGGACTTTAAGATTTCACTTTTGGGTTTTTTTTCATATTCGGGATGTTTCCTTTTCAGAGTATTTTCTGTACAATATTTATTACTAATAAATTATTAGAGACTAAAATAATTTATTTACAAAACAATGAATTTAATAAAGTTATTGATCTTATTATTGGATTTAATTTCTTAAGAATTAATAAATAAATATTTAATTTTAGTTTCATTTTTTAGTTGAATTTAAGAAAAATAATTATAATAGAAAGCTATAAAAATTAAATTAATTTCTCCCAACAACTTTTAAATTGTAGTCAATTTAAGTATTAGTTATTTATTATTTTTTTTGTTTAACTAATATTTATCATTATTGTTCAATAATTAATTTAATGAAAGTGTTATATAAAAATTTTTTAGTTTTGTACATTTTTGTATCAAACACATCCTATAGCTGAGCGTCCTATAGTTAGTTTTTTAAATAGACCACTTATACTATAGATTCTATAGTATAGAATTATAGCAATCTTTTGATAAATATTTCGTGTAATACTTCACTTTATTTCAGGGATCGCAAAGAGGGGGATATACCAAATACCCCCCTGAGACGAGAAAATCAGATTTTTCAAAATTTTAGTTAATTTTTGCGATTTTTTAACAAAATAATTAATTAATAAAACTTTTGTTAGGTTATTTTATCATTTTATTGCTAAAAATGGCTTATTTTTGATGCATTTATTGAAAATAACAATCTGTAAAAAACAAAAATCGAATTTTTTTCAAAAAAAAACTGAAAATTAGTCTTTTTTTGGTATTTAAACAAAGTTTTTTGATCCAAAATAGTCTATTATTCACTTAAATAGCATAAAACATTAAAAAAAAGGTATTTTTAGTGTTTTTTAGCGATTTTAGCACTTTTTGAAAATACTCCCCCCTGAAACCTCCCTGAGCCGAAACCAAAATACCCGCTGATACCCCATGAGATCGAGGTCTTTTGCCATGCCTGCTTTATTTCGAAATCATCTCTTTTAAACAACATTACTATTTAAGCATTCAATCAGTATATTATTATTATTAGTTACAGATATATAAACGAAATATTTGAGGATCAAAATGAACTCATACTTTGGTGGCAATCCTTTAACTATTCACTTCCGGGACATCACGAAAAAAAACGGAAATCAATTTTATAAATATGAGAGAGAATGGGAACCTCATAAGCCTTGTCAGCAATGACTGATTCTCGTAACCTACTTAATAGCTTAAAGACAAAGAGTGATGCCTCCCGTCTATGGGATGTCAGTATAATTAGCAAAGATTTTATAAGTTTTTCTTATAGAAGTAATCAAGATGAACTTGTTTGTTTCTGAACACTTTTTGATCGGATTTATAATAAAGTCCCTATAAATCTCCAAAGTTTTATAGGATATCTATAATTTATAAATCAATTCTTACTAAATCAATCATGCTCATTATGAATATGATATTACCTTTTCGATATCTTGTCAAATACTAATGAAATTATTGAAAATTTTTATATGTGTTAATCAAATATATGTGTTTGCAAAATGTATTAAGCAAAAAAGTTTAATATCTCAACGTTCTTTATCTAAAAATTTTAAAAATTCCAAGTTGCTAAGCATGAGATTTTTCATAAAATATTGGCAAATGTGAAAAATACAAAACATTGTTTTTTATAAATACATCTCTTTGTATATACATCTATGCAGGTTTACTTATATACATATTTCTTAAAAGTTCCTTAAATTTTTTGAAATTTTGATGAAATTTGGCTAAATTTTTGTAATTTAAACAAATTTTATTGACTGAAATTTTCAAATATAACTAAAGACAATCAAAATTTTCAATTTTAGAACCAATATTTAGTACAAACATCTGTCTTTTAACACACACACACACACACACACACACACACACACACATCCAGTATGTATATATAAATATTTGTAAAGAAGATAACCCTTTAATTAATAACAGAGATTTTTAATCTTAAAAATCACTAATAGGAGCTTAAGAGAGGTAATGTTTTGTTGAATAGTATAAAAAAAGAATAGTTTATTTTAAACAATGAAAATTTTTCATTTATCAACAACGAAGATACACCATTTTTTAGTCATTAAGATCATTTTCAAGTATATTGTTATTAATTTATGCTTTGGTAAGTTTCAGTTATTACCATATGAATTTGTTAATACAATGAAGTTAATATTGACTTTAGAATATTTAAATTTAAAATTATAGACGAAATTCAGAATAAATAATTCAATAAAAGATGGCACTAAAATTGATTTTAATGAAAATTTAAGTAACGTTCCCACACATGTGTAATGTTCCCTAAATTTAGTCTAAATTCTGGGAAAATTTTGGGAAAATTTCACCATTTACAAATTTACTTTAAAAAGATAAATATTTGATCAAAAATTTGAAATATTTTAATTTAGGAAATATATAAAGAAATGATTATTTAGAGTATTTGGAAGAAAATTTTCGGACAACGAATAACCTAAAAAAATAGTCAATTTTAGTTTTATTGTGAATAAGGATTTCAATATCTGGTACTTTATCTGGTGATTCACTCATTCAATATCGAAGCCTTTTAAAGGAGATTAAGTGAAATAAATGTTGAACTACTCTTAGATTCCCCGAAGTATTGAATTTTATATTAGATGAAATGTAATTTTACCTTGACAATCTATGGCCTAACCTTACTATTAATGTAATCTTCAAATACGTTAAGCAAAATAAAAATATTAATCATTTTTTGAAATCATATTTTGTTTGGAAGCGTTTAAAATATTTAGACAATATTTGCATTTTATCTGATTTTATGTGTCGTCGAAAATAAATTATAAATTTGTTTGCCTTTAGAAAAACATTTAAATAAATACAATTTTTATTCATAAAATGCATTAAATTCATTTAAATAATTAATTTCAAGTTTCCGACGAATGACTTTAATATTTAATTATTTTTGTAAATAACAATCAACTTATTATGACTTCTAAGGCTAATAA
>JAQFZL010000594.1:0-14551 GCA_034695685.1 Galumna lanceata
TACAATAAATTACGTTATTTTTTTATTCTATATTTTCATCAAATAATTAACAAATGTTTTTGTGAAATGTTTGTACTTTTCCTAATGATTGTTTCTTAAATTTTTGAACTAATTTTTGAGCTTTTATATAAAATATTAATGAAATAAAAGTAATTATGAGTCAATTTAAATATATAAAAAGATAGTTAATTTGAGTATAATTAGTGTAATATAATCACTAAAAATCATTTTCTTTTTCTTCCTTGAATTAATTAAATTATTTCAAATATATGTAACATTTTAAGAATATTTTATCATAAAATTAAATTTGATCAAGGACTTCTAACATGATAGTTTATTGTTTTTTCATTCAATTTATTTGTTTCTTTCTAGTGATTCTTCATAGAAAAGCAAAGTGGCTAGTTCATATTAAAGGTCAAGCATTATATTCTTAATAAATTCATTAATTGAATTTTTTTCAGAATTTGAGTTTAATGTAAATCAATATTAATATTAAGTGTTATTATTGTTATATATTTCTCACGACATATAATTTTTTTCCAAATTAGTTATTAAAGCATTAAATGTTATTAATTATTGAGAATAATTAGAAATAAAGTTAAAATAATTATTTTGAATCTAGTAGCAATAAATAAAATGGTCAAGCTGGAATATGAAAGAATTAATAAAATATTCTTGATTATATGATGAACTAGTTATTTTAAAGGTGAAACTTTGAATTTGAACTAAAAATAGTAAATTGGTTATGTTTGATAGAAACAAGCAAGCGCATTTGCGCACTTCAATCGGTGAGATGACTGAGAGAAGCGCTTCACAGCATCACTATTTTTTAGGCACCGCTTCTGTGCACCCGAATCGCAGTTCAGAGATGAGCAATGAATGCGTTGCCAGAGGATTATCAATTAGATTTTCAGTTAAACTAAATCATTGATTGTGTAAATATGGCTTGGTTAATTTTATATCTGTGTTTATCTAGTTAAATTTGACCTAATTATTGTTATAGTTATGTATTTAATAATGTGAAAATGTCATGGTTTCAATTTGTGAATATATTTTAACCAAAATATCGGTTGAATTAAATCTTTTTCAAAATTGTTGTTTATTTAAACGTAAATAACAAATAATAATTTGGTTTATATTAATATATAATTCATTATAATTTAATATATTATACATTCAATTATTAGACAATTTTTTGACCATGGTGCACTCCATTTATTCAATTAACAAAGTAGTGATCTTGCTCATTTGGTTTCTCGCTATACTCAGCGATAAACACAATTTTAAATTAGTCGGAGCATCAAAACCAGATAAGTAAGGGAATATGCTAATATGCTTGCTCATTTACTTATATTACTCAACTATATATATATGAGAAAAGTGTCTTGATATTTTTAAAATCAATAGTGAGTGTAAACACTGTATTTAATTTAGGAAAAGTCAATATTGAAAATTGTTGGTGAAAGAGATAACCGGTATATTTTTCAAACTATATTTGAATTGTGTTTTATTTACATAATTCTTGAATTAAATTAAAATCTTCTTAAAATAACCACATTTTACCTAACATTTGGATTAACAGTGAATTTTAATGAGAAAATTGTTTATATCCATTGAATAATAAATGAAAATACATTAGTTTATTATTTGTGTGAAAAAAATGCTTAAATGTTAATCAAATGAAACTTAATTATATTTATAGAAATTAATTGTTTATTCAGTGAAGAAAAAAAACATAATATTCATATTGATTTTAGTTTCTGTTTGATGTTTAAGAAGGAGATTAAAATCAATTTAATTTGTTTTTCAATTTTGAAATAATAAAAATTGATTTGAAACTAAAATTTATTTAAAATTTTTGCATAAAATTAATTATTTGATTAAAAGGTAAAAATCAATTATTTTTATACTGAATTCCAAATAGAGAATAGACTTTTAGTTTACCCCTTAAAGCATTCTTTCTTTCATTGCAATTATGGTTTGCAACTAAACATAATTAAATTATCAATATTTGAAATATTATCCATTTATTCATTGTTAGTGATTGTTAGCTATTGTTATTCATTGTTAACTAATAAGTTTGTGATAATAACTTTGTTATAATAAGTTTATTATCAAAAGTATATAATTTGTTCAAATTCTTAAAAAGTGCACATATTTTGCTTCAAAAGATGTTAATTAAGTTTATTTAAAATTAAAATATTTGTCAAACACTTCTCATAAATTAATAGAATTAAGGTTTAATTAATTTCATTTATTTTCAAACAGAGACTTAAAATAATATGATTTTGGCAAAAATGCATTTTTATTATCTCCTAAAATCTCATTTACAGCAAAATTATTCCGAAGAAAATTAAATTCTGAGATGAAAATGCAAATCACTCTACGATTTACCAATAATATAATATTTGATTTATATTCAACAAAAGTCTATTTGATTCTCTCTCTCTCTCTCTCTTTCTTTCTCTCTCTCTTTCTCTCTCTCTTTCTCTCTCCAGTTTTTGTCTCGTATTGAATCAATTGGTGATCGCGTGTCTAAAAAAAAATTCTGTCAAATACACAGACAGTAAGTGTTGTACTTATCATCTGTGACTAGTCTTTTCACAAGAATAATCAGGGTTTCAAAATCATTAAAAATTCATAAATAGGAAGTGGAAATACCTAATGGTGCGGTAGATTTTCATAGACATCATTTACCTAAATATAAAGTCATTAATCCCTATAAAATGAATTCTGTAAATATTGTCGATTATGTTATTATAATTTGTTCTAGATCAATTATAATTTTTTATTATTTAGCTAATTGTCATTTCCATTATTTACCCTTAAAGTATTTACCCTTGTTGTTTGTGACCTTGGTTATCTAGAGAATATATATGACTTTTATATTGATTAAGGAAGAAAAGAATAGCCCTGAAAGAAGAGAATAACTATCGATGACCTCTTCATAATTGAAATGCTTTGTCTATTTATGTGTGCGTTTTGAGCGCCTTATGTCAGTCCTCTCACACTGGCTCTCATATGTTAAGAACCGCTTATAATACCTGTGCCGTAAAGAAATGATCACAATATTGGTTTGTATTAGGCTTTTGGACAGACATTCACGCGATTCTCTAATACCATTTTTATGACTTTTATTTATTGCTTAATATTGAATATTATATCGGAATAATCGATACATTAAATTGTATTTAAACTTTTTTTCAAAAAAAAATTATTAATAACTAAACACGAGTTTATATTTCGTGAGTGAAAGTACTGTATATCGATTAGTTAGAGTTGAATTACTACAGATTTTTCTTGAAATGCAAGATATTGTTGATAGAGTAAAATCTGATCGATGAAAATTATTTACACGAACTGACAATAAAAAAGGAGCGGAAAAACTAATAAAACATTAATTTTTAGTGTTTAGAAAAACTGGCGGTACTTTCTTCACATAAATATTATTTATTTCGTATATTTTATTACAGTTTTTATTATCGTTTTTATTTCAGTCAAATGTTTGTTTGAACTTTACTTTTGGCCCAAATTGTCTCTGCATTTGATGGTCTGCTCCTTCATTGTTCTAATGGACAGTCATCTAATGTCTACCACTCTTTTTAGTTATCAAATGATTCCAAAAACTATGAAATCACGTCTGAAATATAAAAATAATACAAAATTTTATAAATATTCTCCATTTATAACCTAGATTATTTATACCATTGGATAATTTATATATAATTATATATATTAAATAATATAATATATCCCAGATAGTAAATAGTATGGTATTCTGGAATACCCCCCAAAACGCAAAATTTGATAGAATATCCTTATTGAAAGAGTATCCCTTTGAGTACCCCTCCTATGAGTCGGCGTAGAGCGTAATTTTGAGACATTTTTTTAACAAAAGGTAAATTTTAAAGTTATTTTATGAATTTAAGGCTTAAATGACTCATTATTGAAGGTATTTTTCAATTATCAAAAGTGACTAAAATCCGAAATTGACTCAAAAAATTAAAAATTTCACTTTTAATTCAGTAAAAATGATTTATTTTAATCAAAAATAGCTTATTGTTCGGTAAATCAACTAAAAACAACAACAAATGTTAGACCATTTTTAGGCTATTTTAAGAATGCCCTCTAAAAAAAATACCCCTTATAGAATCGAGGTCTTTTGCCATGCCTGCAATATACATGTATGAAACTTGTCTATTTAAACAGTTGAGTTATTTAAACAAGTTGATACATTAAATATCATTTGGAAAGTTTTAAACTTGGATAAACCAGGGATATTTTCCAGATGTTATTATATTATTAACGTGGAATTAAGTGTAATTAAGTTCTATTTAAAAGTAATGAGAAAAATATTAAAAAACTTATTATTATTATTTATTTACAACAAATGAAACGTATATTAAATTTAATGATTCAAATGTTTTATCTAATTATTATTCATTCATTTGACGTCACATTTAAATCTTTAAAAATCAAAAATAATTATAAACTTCTATCAGATTCATTTTAAATTTAATCTTGCACAAGCATTACTGCTTATATTTTTAATATTGAGAAATGTTCAAGATTGTTAAAGGAAGTCTTTCACAATGAGAGTCTGTTAATATAAAATTTTATATATTATACCAAATATATTGTTTAAGAGTCTAATGATTTTTGTTGAATTAATAGAGAGTATGCCGGCGCCAATATCACAAAGATACTAGATGAGTTTTTTGAGAAAGGCAAATACGACAAAAGAGTTCGACCAAACTACGGAGGTAACTTCATTGTTCATTTGATTTGTAAGGCTTTAACTAATAATAAAACTAATTAAGGTCCACCAGTACAAGTAGGAGTGACCATGCACATTATTGGCATTAGCTCTGTATCTGAAGTTCAAATGGTGAGCCAATGATTAGTAATTAAAGACGAATTGACTCAAACACTAATTGATTGAATGTAAAGGACTTTACGTCAGACTTTTATTTCCGGCAAATATGGAAAGACAATCGTTTGTCATTTGACCCTCACGGGGGTATCACTGAACTGGTGGTCGGGGCCGAAGTGGCACAGAAGATATGGGTGCCTGACACATTCTTTGCCAACGAGAAAGTGGCCTCTTTCCACATCGCCACCACTGACAACACCTTCCTTAGGATCGATATGAATGGTCAGGTTTACAGAAGTATCAGGTTAGTTTTTTTTCTAAATTACTATTCAAGAGCTAAAATGCATTTTAAGTGATCCGGTCCTTTGTTTACAAGCTTATCACAAGTGTTCTAAATCTAATGTTTGAGCAAGCTAATTAGTTTTAATTGAATTTCTAATTAATTCTTGTAATATTCTTTTGCTTTTTCTGAGCTAGCTTATATTCTAGTTTATATTCTAAGAGTGACCTAAACTACTTTATTGTTGTTTGAGATGTAAAGAATTGAGTAAAGAATATTTTTGTTCAATTTGTGGGCTTCGGTATTGAAATCGGTGTCGAATTTCAAACTTTATTTCTCTATTGACATATCAAACAATAGTCTAAACACTTAAATGTTATACATTTGTTGGCCATTAAATTACAAGTTATTTGTATTCGTTGTCTTTCAACTAATGCCTCAAATATTCTTCTCAACCAATTTCTTTCAAAACCTAAACATTTTTAGTAATTTTTTCAATTAATTTTATATTATTTACTCCTCGATATTTTTTTAAAAAATTTAACTTGGTTTATTATTTGGAATTTGATGGGTTGTGTGATTTTATATGTTTGAGTAGTAAATATTTATCCGATAAAATGTTTTTAAATTAGTTTTATTGTATTCAATAGACATGTATTTAAAATTTGTTTTTTTTTTGAGTTAAGTCCGAGAAATTTGAATAACAATTCTTTTGTTTAAAATATAAAATCTTATTTCAATTGAAAAAAGTTATTGAAAATAAATTTTGTTTTTCAAATGTTTCTTAATATTCAGTTCTCAGAATTCTGTTTGTATTCGTATCTAAATTAAAGAAAAGAAGAGTCAAATCAAAATTGAATTTCAGTTTTATTCCTAAAAAGACAAAATCCAATTTCAGTTTAAGTCAATGGCAGTGATGGCACCAATAATTTACAACTACTCTATAATTGAATTTTTTTCTGTGAATTAGACAAGAATTTAACTAAATTTTTAGAAATAATTTATTTTTAATGAAATATATCTTGATAGTTTTTGTTATTATATTGTAAATTATTAAAAATATTGCCATGAAATTGATAACCTTGCTCATCATTGAAAGTGTCTATTTTTAGTTTGAAATGTTGAAGCAATAAATAAATATAAAAACTCAATTTAAACACAGAATTCAAATTTAATTAAAAATAAAAACTTCAGTATTATTTTAAAAATATTATCAAGTATAGTTTTATGATATAATTAAAAAGATGATTATTAGTGGGACATATTGTTGACAATTGTTTCTCATTAAGACTGTACTGGTCTTTAAAATTAAAAATAATAGAAAATTTCAATTTATTTAATGATTTTCATCTAAAATGAAATTAATTCGTTAATAACTGAGTATTTGGAGTGAAATAACCAGAAAATTGTTTTCAATTTAAAGACTTTTAGGAAAATTAGATGAAAGTAATTCAAGTGATTTTAATTAAAACACATTTCAGTCTAAAAATAGTGAGAATCGTATGTATTTTCATATTTAAAGGATTAGTTTTCTAACAAAACAGAAGTAAAATATCATTTATTAGTCCCAAATACCGGTCGAAAGCCTTGATAGTGATAATGAAAATATAACTAATTTCACACTTATTTGAGTTTTGGTTAAAAATGTTTAGCTAAACAACTTCTCGTTAATTTTATTTTTATAAGTGTGTCATATCTCAAAACTCTATTAAAAATTACAGTAAAAAGTATTAAAAATTTTGTGTTCAGTGAAAAATAATAATATTAGAAAAATGATCAGGTTAATTTAATATGATACAAAAATGTCTAGAATTCATAATATTAATCGAAAGACGCTATTTTTATGAACATTTTTTGATAATTATTCTCATAAAAGTCGAGCAGTAATTTTGTTACAAAAAATTTTCTTCAATTTGGCTCTTGCCTTAAGGCAGGCTATTTATGGAATAATATTTGTTTTATTATTATTAGTATTAATATTAGTATTTAACTCAAATATATGTATATATCGAGAGAGTATTGGCTGAAAACAAAGCGTTCAGAAAACAATTAGAGTGTAAAATGAGTTTTTATTTAGTCTTGTTTTTTGAGTCAAAAAAATGTTATATAAGAAGCGATTTTATGCTTCAAATGAAGAGTTGTGTGACTCGTATTCGCAGATTTCTTATTGTGTTTTTAAATAGTATTTTTCGCAACTTTTTTAACGCATCGTTTAATCAATAATTTTAGTGTTTTTTAAATCATAAATTTTTCATAAAATTGTACTGAATTTGTAGTCAAAAGAATATTTTATAGATATCTATCAATCGATAATCAAGAAGGACTGTTATCTGTAAAATCGACAAAAAATGCTAAAATTGAATCTTGGTATTTAAGCGTAAAGAATTTCCAAGTGTCTAATTGTTTAGTTTCTTGAAAAATGTGTTCTGAATTTCGTAACATTTGATTCTTCTCTCAGTTATTTTGTGGCAAACATTTGAAAATTGATTAAAAAAAAGTTTTGACATTTTTCTTATGCGTGAAATTCTTTTCATAAAATAATTGACGGAAAGTTTTATCGCGTGATTTATAAGTTAAATCAATTTTATATAAAATATAATTAAAAAGAAATCTGTTTATCGATTAGTGTTTTGCATATCAAAATGATATTTAAAAATCGATTATTTGTGATCATGGTCATTCTTACCATCAATATTATTCCTTTATCTTTGTGCCAATCTTTGTGGGGACGACTCTTTTCCTCATTTAATCCCAATTATGATTATAATGAGGACGAATCACCAGATTATGACGAACATCATAGCCATCATCCGCACAGTCATCCTCGACATAGTCAGCACCGGTACAGTCATAGTGATTCTGCCCACAATCAAAACCGTTATTATAATTTAAATATGAAGTCTATGTCTGAGCCCCACACCAGTGCTTCAATACGAAAGGCAAACCATGATATGTACAACACTGAAAAACAATTGGCTTTTGTTCGGGATTTGAACAGAAAAATTGATCGCGAATTCAAAAATCAATTGCAGTCAAAGTCAGTTCCTCTTCAGTTGTCGGCCAGTGATCCCATTCTTTGTAAGTCAGCCGCACTTTTAGCTGAAGGTTCATCCAATCCATTGGAAGTCTCGCCTTCAATCCGTTGGGATAGAATGTCGGGTCAGTTCCCACATATGAATTTTGGTAAAACTCTTCGGGTTCCGTACAATCCGATGAAAACTACTCTTTGGGGTCCGAATAACAAATTGTCGGACAGAAAAGCTTTATTTGAATTTCATGATCACGACTTAGTAAAGGAGTCAGACACAGACTACCACCCGGGATACCCATTGATTAATGACTTTAACTTTAATAACAAGAAAAATAATTACAAAAGCCTTCATTCGCACGAAAACTTTCCCTCAAAACCGGGACCTAAACCTTATTTCGAGGACTTTAATAAATATATCGAAGAAATTTGGGGGGGTTTTGGCAAAACTGACCCAATCTTCGACAAAAGTGACACTGTTTTTAATGGTTATCCAAAACATAATATCAATGATTTTCACGATAAGGATGTGCTCGACTCTAATGAACAACTTGTGGCTCAGTTACCTAAAAATATTAAAGATATTAAGAATAGGAAGGGTTTGAGAGCACCCATCGGAATATCAAGTGTTCCAGACTATAATCTAATGAAATTACGAGAGAAGAACAAACAAATATGGATAAGCAATTTGGACAATTTGAGCAAGAACAATATTTTAGACCACGATATGGAAGTGGGAATCAATAACATCGATAAGAAAATACTGAAGACTAAGCCTAAGATAAACAGAACTTTCAAAACAAATACTGTTATTAAACACTCGGATAAAACCATTGGAAAACATTTTAAGCCCTCTTCTTATCCCAAAGATGATGAAAAGACAACTTTCCATTCAGCTGGGTACTTGGATATTCTGGCTTAAAAAAAAAGAACTAGAACCATTAATTTAAGATTAGCCTTAACCTGTTTTTAATGATTTTCGGTTTACTTGATTACTCTATCATTAAATTGTAAATATTTGTCGTAAAAATATTAAAATTTATTAATATTTAGGTTTAATTTTGATTAATTTCAAATCTACTGGGTCAAATAATATTCATAGTGGATATTAAAATTTGATAATTGTTTATTGTATTGGTTGTTAACATGATAATTCTCATGTGTTTTAATTAAAATAAACCCCTTTTAAAAGGTAAAAATTAAATGAATTGGTTGCTAAAAATGTCATTAATTCGAATCACAAAGAAATTAGTCTCGATTATAATCTACATAATTATTGTAAAATCGATATTAGGAAACAAATTAATCATCATGGAAATAATGGTAATCATGGCAATGATGCTTATATTTTTGTCTTCTCTCTAACGGGTATTTCAAACGACAAAATAATATGTATTTAAATAACGAACAAATGTTTTCTATTTTAATTCCAATGATATTATTATTAGTACTAAAAAAAATATTCTTACTATAAATCAATATTTTTATTAACTAGACAAATATTAACCTGATAAGCTTTATAATTATTTATTTACCTTGGCAAAATTGAATGCTGAAATTCCTTTAATTGAAATTATCTCATTTTTATACTCAATTTTTTACAAATTATTCAATTAATTTATGAATTATATCTGAAACTCTTTGCAATTAATTACAACAAAACAATATTTATTTGAAAATTAATTCAAATTCTGTTTAATTATTATTTAAAAATAAGATTGACATCAGATGTTTATCTTCTAATAAATTCGTTTAACTTTTCTTAAATTTCAAAAACATTTTTCATTTTTAATGAAAAGATGAAATCATTCATTAAATTCAATTAATTTTCAAATAACTATATTATATTTGTCTTTCTTTTCATACAATTTTTGTATCCTATTTAGACATACATTAATATATTATAATATTTATTATGTGTTCTAAGTTTAACTAAATTTTGAAAATCACTCAAATATACCTTACATTCAGATTTTCAATTAAAATATTTATTTCTAAGCAATCAGTATATCCACAGAAGATTTCAAATTTCAAATAACTAGTTCTCCTCTCTCTCTCCCCCTCTCTCTCTCTCTCTCTCTCTCTCTCTCTCTCTCTCCCTCCCTCCCTCTTTCTCTCATTTAATTTTGTGCGACGATTATTATCTCGATTATAAAAATAGATATGAATTAAATATGAATTAGAAAATTGTGTGAATTCGAGTGTTAATTACGAAAACTGAAATTAAATGCTTTACTTTTGTTCGTAAACCGCAATATTTGAGTCCGAGTGTAGAGTCAAACGTTATGTTACTTTTTGTTATTTTACGGACAAAAGTTTCGTTGATTTGCATAATAGTGTAATTTTGTGTCGCAATAACTTTAATATCAATCTATCAAATGATTTGCCATTTCTTTTCATTAATAATTAATGAATTGTTTTACAGAACAAAAGTTTTCAATTCATATCAGGTTTTAAATAATTTTGATCTTTCTTTTTATCAAGATCATTTGCAAATTATTTCACGATTTGATGCCTTAATTAACTTAAAAGATAAGGTTATTCACAAAATTCTTGTTAATTTTAAAACATAAATTCCAAAAAACAAATTTATTTTTTTAAAAAGATATCAATTTTAGTTATTTCTAAGTAAAGAATAATATCTTTTTAACCAAAAATTTTAATAATAACATCTATGAGTGAGTCCTACAACGAGTAAATTATAATTTTAGTCACTCAATAAATGATTATTTTGTTCATATAATGACCTAGTTCATCTAGTTCAATAGAAGCAAAATACTATTTTAGTTATATTTAAAGCTTGATTACTGATTGCTAGATATTTTTGTTGAAATCATTTGAAATTTGTTGAACAAAATCTCAATTTTGTGTTAATATTGTTATATTGTCTGCAATTTCTATACATTCAATACAATGAGAGTCTGTGAGTGTATTGTATTGCGATATTTGCAGTCACTGCGCGCTAATAGAGGTTTTGGTCAGCAAATTGTTAGACAACTGAGCACTTAGAATACAGAACCCAAGTCTCTCCACATCTGCTATGTTTCCCATGACTTTACTGAAAGTAATATAATTTTTGGGCGTTTCGTTTGTTAAACACTGAGTTTTAATAAACTGGTGGTTATTATCGATAAAAAAAGTTGACAAAAAAATCTCATTTTCACTAAATTATGACAAAATAATTCTCTAAATAATTCAAATTCTGAACTCAAATATATTTCTTTTCATTTAAATTATTTGTTTGGAAATTATAGACTTTCAACTAACGGTTAAAATGCAAATTTATACTTGATCATTTGTCTTTTATATTGTTGGCAATCATTTGAATTCAAATTTCTCTCATGAGAATAACCAAGAATTAGGAGAATTTTTATTCTGCTGACTGTGCTTGATACTTAAATATTTCGATTTATTTTTATTGCTAGAATTGTTTACCACCATTTTGACCTTTTAGCATTAAATGAAAGTTGCTTGTCAACTTTATTAACTTTCCACTCTCAATTCTCCCAAAGACAATCCATGGGAATGGACACCGATGGCCACGCCTCTTTTTATCTTTACCAAATTCAGCATGCTAGTCATTGCTAGTCATTAATCAAATGCTTGAATCCTGTTATTGTCTTTGAATAATTTAATCAATTTTTTTAGTGAAGTGAATAAATTATTAAAATTCATTTAATAGTATTAAACATATTTTATACGATAAGTTCAATTGTTTCCTCATTTACTAACTCCTATTTTTTCTCAGTTTAGTATAGTTTTAGTTTATATTCTTCTTATGAATCGATATATTCTGTCACTAATTTGTAGTTTTAATAAAAGAGTGAAATAATTCTGATTTTCAATTTTGCAGAAAAAGTCTTTTGTTGAGAAAATTTTATTATTTTGATTCACATTCTTATAGATCTCTTCCTTATTATACGAGTATTGATTGAAAGGAGAGAAAAATTCTGTATTTTTATTATGGCTTATAAATACTGTGCTCTGTTATATGGCGCACATATAGCACAGCACATACACCAAACTCACATTTAGAGAACAGACATCCAGACATTGAGGCAAAGAGAAAGAGAGCACAGATATATTGAGTGGCGAACTCTGACATTTTGCGTGTTTGTGAGCACAGATTTATCCCCATTTGTCCGGTATTTTTATTATGAGCTCAGACATTAAACTAGGCAATTTTTCGATATTAGACTAATTTTGCAAATCAATCATTTTGCAAGTTTATATTTAAATAGAAACTTATAGAATTGTAAAGAAAGGCCCCCAAAAATTCAAAATTGCAATTATTTAGACCTTGCTAATTGATAGTTGCAAATTCAATTTGAATTTCAGTTTTAACCTAATTTGTTGACTCAAATAAGAAAGAAAATTTTTGGTATTTATGGTTATTAGAGTTTTCAGTATATATTTAAGCAAGTATAAGCAAATATGAGCATGCTTCATTTTGACTTTAATTTATTTTTTATTAAATTTGCATTTATTTCTATTCGAGGCATACTTTTATTTATTCATAACTTTTAGGTTAAAATTTAAGAAATGTTTATTCAGTGGCTTTTCTGTTAGTCAAACATAACTTGCATTAAATTCAAGAAAACTTTAATCAATTGTAAATATCAGTCCTAAATGAGATGCGCAACGGAAGGGACACAAACATTGAATTTATTTTTAAAAATCTTTTGGTTGAATCATCCATCAAAGTCTAAATAATTGATAAACCAATGAATGAAATGATGTTTGAGTTTCAAATGAATCTTGTTCAAATATAAAATTTTTATGAATCACATAATAAATTATTTTAAAAATTATTTGAAATTTTCCAAAAGATATTTGAATAGAGTATGTTTTCTTAACTTAAAAGACCTTGATCGTCTCTGTCAATTCAATCATCAAATTTGGTTTAATGTGTTTTTTATTAATATTTGTATTAGAAATGGTCTGAAAATAACATTTTAGTAGAAAAATACGTTAAGAACTAATACATTAGTAAACATATAATATATTACATAAAAGATTACAATTCAATGATTTTCAATAATTATTATAATATTAATAATGAATACAATATTTATATTAACATTCAATTTACGTAATAATAATTTCTCTTTTAGTTATATTATGGCTATTGTTGTCATAAATGAAACAAATCTATTAATGATTGAAAAGTAAAACATTTCACTTAAATAGGAATCAAATTTATATATATTTTTTTGTCTTATCTTTCAATTGTATTAAATTACTCAAATTAATACTCCTTTCTTCTCAGTTATGGTTCAATTGATAAGTTATCGAAAAGAGGACTTTTTAGGCAAAAGTTTGCAGGATTAGATTTTGAGAATAATCCTAAATGTATTACAGACTTATGATTATTAATATATATTTATTCGTAGTTTTGAGCCAAAAGGCATTTTTCAATAGAAGATTATTTTTCGCATACAATTTGAATACATTAATGAATGAAATGTTATTTTTTAAAAAACAGAATTTATTTTGCATTTATTCATTATATGCTCTTTTGAAATATAAAACCATTTATTCCAACAAAATTCTGTTGAAAAGCCATTCATTAATTATTTAAGAAAACTTCTTATTTTGTCTATTTTTAGTACAAATGGACACACAATGACTCTCAACTGTTAGCCTATTATTATATTAATTTACCATAATTATGATCACTTCAATTTTTTAAAAAAAAAATGGAAACTTAATGAAGATTAGGGACGGTATAAAGTATCAGTAGTCCAACCAATATTTGTGGTACTTTTTTGACTAAGAAAAATTATTTAATAAAATTCAGTAAAAAGGGTGAAACGCTTTTATTTACGTTTCTAAACCTAATTGTCTATTGACTTCTATCCATATGTTACCTCGTTACTTTGTTTTGTTGATCTTCATAACTATCATATGAATAAACATGACACACAGGGGCTTTCCCATGATTCTCTCCTGCTAAGGAAATGGGCAAAATATCTGCCTAAGTATTTCAAGCGATGCGCCGTCTCTTTAATTTTTAGAAAAATCCCTTCCGATGTTATACCTGTAATATATTTTTATCGAACCATTTTTTTACAAATATTTGTGCCATTTTTCATTTAAATAAAAAAATTGTTGATTTTCAGTCTAAAAATATTTAACACTTTGTTATAAATTTTAATTTGAAATAGTTTTTTCAAGTACAGTTAAACCTCTTGATAGTGAACGCTTCGGAAGTTTCGTTCACCATTCAGAGGGTTCACTATTCGGAGGTTAAACTATACATCTATATTATATACTTTTATGCTATAATTTAAAATTGAACTTTTTAAGATTTATTTTAATATAAATATTTCACTTTTCATATTGGTTTCATATTTAATATATCATGCTC
>JAQFZL010000595.1:0-14534 GCA_034695685.1 Galumna lanceata
AATTCGAAATTATAATTCGATATTAAATTTTTAAAAAATTTTCATTTTAGATGATTCGTTTGGCTTTTTGCTTTATTTTAGACTAACTTAAACTTTCCTAATAGACAATGAACAAATAAATTTACTCAAGTTTTATATTCATTATGTTTAAGCAAATTTCTTTTATTCAAATTAATAAAATTTGTTTTTTATCCAAATGAATTATTCATATAACTAGATTATAAAATCAATATTTCTTTAAAAAATATATGAAACCAATTCATTAATACAGTGTTTATTAAATTAAAGACATTATAAGAAAGTAATAATTCAATGAAGTCTTCATTTCTAAAAAAAATTGTTTCGATTTCAGTTAAAAGATGAAAAATTGATTTAATGTAATATCTTTCTCTCTTTTAAAATTCATAGTTTATAATGATTTAATTGTAATATAAAAATGATTTTAATAAAAACTTGATTCGAATTTTTTATTTAGAAAACTGTGATGCTTATTCAAAATTTTTAAAAGAATCGATCATAAATTATTATTATAAAATTTGGAAAAGATCTTCGAATACTTTTGAAGGATTATTCATTCATGTTATTTTACTCCAAACTGTTATTTGAAAGAGAAGTACAAGTTAATTTGAAATAAATAATTGCTATAATAAACTTATATAACTTAGGTCATTTGTACAATCTATACCTAAATATAAATCAGGAATTCATGTACAATAAGATAATAAACATTTGATTTAATCTCGGATGTAGTATCGGTTATTCAAAGCAGTATTTAATATAATACTTAGTTAACAAGAATATGCATTTGACTTCTGAATCATTAATTACTAACTAAATCACATCAATTTCACTTAATAATTCTAAATGATATATAAATTTTAATTTATTTATTAACTATAATTTACTTTTGAAATTTTTCTTTAGAAAATTATCTAGTGTTAAAATTTAATATAAATTCGATTCTATTTTTTTAAATATGAAAGTTATTAAAAATTAGAATCGAAATCAAATATATCTTAAATAAATCTTATCTTAGGTTAATATATCTTATCAATATTTTGTTAATTTCTTTTCATTTTCTTTCTTTATTTCAATATTTCTCTACGTTTTCATTACATCAACAAGGTAATGTTTAGTATATGTAACTATCAAAATGGAAAAATTTTGAAAAGAGATGTTTCAGTACTCTTGGACTTATCTAGATAATTCAATTCTGTATAATAAAAATCAGCATTCATATAATTTTCAAAAAAAAACTATTTGAATTAATCTGAAGATTTAATCTGTCGATTTATAATAAACGCAAAATTAACATTCAAATAACACATAACATAACATAAAATTTCTACCCCTTATGTGCAATGGTATCCCCAACTTCCCCGAAGGCGAGACTCAGTTGAGCCCCGAATTACAAACTTAGTTTTTACTCCTAGGAATGTAGCGAAGGGCATGCTATGGGTCAGTGCAGGGTTATGACAGATGATCAGTCCATCGCCCAGTGTTTCCAAATTCTCGTCCTCGGAGGGATTCGAACCTGGCTGCTCTGAGTCTGTTGCTAAGCACGCTAACCACTAAGCCACTGTCCCTACTATTTTAAATAACACATTGAAGTTAATTTTGGTACATGATATCTCGTTCTAACTCCAATTACTTACTTAAATTATTTCATACTTCTTAATCAAGAATTTTTACATATTTGTTTATTGACAGTAATTTATGACTTGGGTAAAGGCCTTCCGGGTACAGGCGGCCGATATGCCGTATCTCCGTAGAGTTGCAGCTGTTGAACGGGTAAATAGAGTTCGTAACACTAGAATCCAGGAGATCATAGTAACGATGGTTTGAGCACGTACTTAGAATGCCACAAGGTAGACTACCTCAGCAGGTCTACTCTGTTCAGCCAACCTAAAGTTTACCAGGAGGTTGACCACGCATAAGATGGTCGGATGGGACTCGAAATCTCTGTGCGAGGGTGGGAGTCGACTATGCCCGGGCTTGTGACATGGCTAGCTGGTGGGATCCCTGGCGAACAACTAAGAGGCCTGTGCCCCGACCTCCGTAAATGATAAGGAAATGAGACATTGATTGTTATGACTTGGATAGAGTATAATATAATTAACACATTGAATAATCCAATCGATAAGTTAACCCAACAGAAAAGCATATATTTTTTGCTATTTATTTAACTTCAAATCATTTTTATCATCATATAAAGAAGATATTAGTCTTAATGGATTCAAATTAACAAATTCTTAAATCAAATTTTAAATACATGTGTGGTTTATATCAAGAAGTTAATTATTCCAATTATTCTAATTAATTAGCCCAATAAATGTGTTGAGGATTTCCTGTTTCTTGAGCCAATTGGCTCCTACCTATTTCTTGAGCTTATTGAACGCATTTTTCCTGATCTTCAATACTTTCCGAGTGATTGAGTGGTAAATAAACAAAACTTTGAAGAATATTATTCGGCAATTGTTTGTCCCAACCCTTTGAGATGAGAGTCTT
Source organism: Galumna lanceata (assembly GCA_034695685.1). Classification (NCBI taxonomy): domain Eukaryota; kingdom Metazoa; phylum Arthropoda; class Arachnida; order Sarcoptiformes; family Galumnidae; genus Galumna; species Galumna lanceata. Next base: position 2,509 of record JAQFZL010000595.1, read on the forward strand.
AGCGATAGTGAGTGCCTTCTTATCAGTTGAATACATTTCAGGTGTATTTCCAGTGATGTTCCTGGGTACTTGATCTAACAGAATAATCAATGCCAGTCCTCCCTTAAGATTAATGAATAACCAATGTTCGAGTAGTTTCAATTCTATTCTCTGCTTTCTGGTGAAGATCTTGCAAATTATTTCTGACCAAATCATCGTCTCATTGACTGCTCTCAAATCAAAATGACTTAAACCATAAATAGTCTTCATCAAGATATACAATAATAACTAGATAATAAATCATAAATTTGTTCTTGTTAATATTATTCAAAACGGATTTGAATGAGATATTTGATATAAATCTTAATTATATAATTTCGATTAGTTTATGAAATGGAAAAAATTTCAGAAATTTGAAAGTGGAATCCTTTTAACTAATTATCTGAAATTAACATTTTTCAAAATCAAATAATTTTATTATATTTAAATAATGAAATAAAAATTTCATTGAAACATCTAAATAATCAGCAAACGGTTAATCTAAATTAATTATATTTATTATTCAAATTCATTCAGAAACTTATTGTTTATTTAAAAGTTAAATTTTATTTCTTTCAAGTGTCATGACTCATGAATAATTTTATTTTGATGATCATAGTGATAATTTATCGGGTATTAATCGTTGAATTTATACAGTTCAAACAAAATGAGAGGAATACCATTAAAGTTATTATTTGAACTCGAGTTATTTTTAATTAGTATTTATTAATAAAATAGATTTTTTTACAAAAATATAAATAAAAATACATAAAAAAGTGGCAAATAAAACATTAAGTTTGAAATATTGAGTTTGAAATTCATGTTATTTTCCGCTCAAATCTGGTCTCTGTGTTGAAATCTTTCGTTTTCTTCAATTATAATAAAGTAGTGTTGAGCCCAATAAATTTGTTGAGGACTTCCCTTTTTTTAAACCAATTGGACGCACTTTTCCTTGTCTTCAATACTTTTCGATTGATTTAGTGGTAAATAAACAAAACTTTGAAGAATATTATTCGGCAATTGTTTGTCCCAACCCTTTGAGATGAGAGTCTTAGCGATAGTGAGTGCCTTCTTATCAGTTGAATACATTTCAGGTGTATTTCTGTGAATGTTCCTGGGTACTTGATCTAACAGAATAATCAGTGCCAGTCCTCCCTCAGGACTAATGTCTAACCAATGGTCGAGTAGTCCATTCTTTGCCTTCTGGTAAAGATCTGCCAAATTATTTCTGACTAAATCATCGTCTGATGGACTGCTTTCACACCAAAACGACTTAACCTTCAAATAGTCTTCATCTGTCTTCGAACCGAACCAGAAGTCAATCACTTTCGTTATATCGCTTTCACTCATTTTCAATGAATTTCCACAATTTTTAATCAAAAAATAATAAAATTTAATTCAATATAATCTTATAACTATAAACTTTGTACAGATGTTGAAACAGATTTCATTAAATTCAAATCTCTTAATCAAATTGAATACAAAATCAAATTTATAAAAACATGAGAATAATTCAACATAAAACAATATTTTTTACCATGATCATCAACTTAGATGGCAAAAGATCTCGATTTTCAGGAAAATATCCCGCATTTTTCATCTTAAAGGAAGTACCTTGCTAATCGACCCCCATTTCTATTGTTCTAGGGGAGTATTCTGGTAACAATTCCCCTATTGCCCATTTCAGATCATTAACAACATCATTGATAAACAAGTAAATAGAGTTGTTTTTACTTTTACCTTAAACTTTGTTTATAATAAATTTGTTTTTCGATTAAAACAAGAATTTTTAATCTTTTTGATTAAAAAGGGTATCAGAAAAAAACTTATTTTATTTATGAACGACCCCCTGTCAAACTAAGAACATCTTGTCAAAGAGTTATATAGATATTTCACGTTTTTTGAGCAACACTTTTCTCTTTACAACAAGTAATCATTTCGCTGAAAACGCGGAATATCTATATTTAAATAAGTAGTTTCATGTAATTATAATGTATTAATATTTAAGAGAAAATTACTTCCTTATTAATTATCTAATCTATAAAGTTTTGATAAACATTTGCCTATAAAGAGTTTTTCATCATATATATCACTGATACAGAATTGACCAAGTTCATTAAAATGAATAGTGTTGGTTCTAATAAGAATAAAAATCAACAGTATATGAGAAAATTGGGTTTCGATTTACTGGCAATTATTTCACGTTTAGTATTAAACCATTTATTATTAATACTAATTGTGTTTTTGTTATTCTGTGCTAAACAGTGAGTATTGCAATAATAACCCTGAAATTGAATGGACAGCCATATCAAAGAGGCTTCTTCTGTAATGATGAGTCCATACGATATCCATATAAAGATAGTAGTATTTCAAGCCTTTCTTATCACACTTACTCGACATCCATTCCATCGATTACCGTAAGAATTAATTCAATACTTTTTCTGTAGTTTTATCTGAAATTACTTAAAAAATTCCACAAAAAAATTCTTATTTATTACTAAAGTTTAATCAATAAAATTATCAATTAATCAGAACCTAATTGTTTTAATCAATTTCTTAAACCTTTTCTCAAGTATTTCATTTCATATTATATTTCTTTAAGATATTATCCAAAATAACATATATTTTTGTCTATTTATATGTTTTTTTTTTCTGAAAGAATTTAAACAAAACTTGTTATCAAAATAACAAAAAATAAAACTATTTAACAAAATATCAGGTTTAGAGAGGTTTCCCCATAAATAAACATAAATAACAAAAGCTTTGAATAATAATTATCATAGTGTTATAATAACCTTGATGATAACTAAAGTTATAATTTAAATCATTAATATTATTAAAATTTCAGTTTTCCATCAATTATTTGCAATAATTATTAGCAAGTAACATTATGGATTTATCTTATTAACATTTTTTTCATCAAACCAATAGGTTTTTTATCTATTTTACAATAAGTTATAGTTATTTATTGCTACTCAACTTTTTAACAAGCAATATTATTTCATTATTACATTTGTTCAAATAATAATCAAGGTTGAGTTTAACGTTATTTCAGGTTTAAATTTATTACCGATAAATTATTACTATTATCTAATGTAAAATAAATAAGTTCGTCACTGAAGCTGAACAAGCACAATTTTTAATCAATTCATTGAAAAATATTATGAGTCATTTTTTAATTAAAAATATATTTATATTTACTTATTATATTCAATTATCAGGGACGAACAATTCCATATCTCATTTGAAGGGTGTCTAAAATTATTTGAATATTATTATTAAGTTTAGTTTATGTGAATTTAACTTATTTTTAATTTTAAGTTTTAGTCTAATATTATTATGTCAATTAATTAAATATTTGAAAATATAATTTTCAGGTATTAATCGTTGAATTTTAACATTTTAAACCAAGGATCGCAATTTTCAAATTTCGCGTTGAAAAACTTTTAGTTTTTTATTCTCAAATTGAAAAGAGAGTATAGGAAAGTTCAAAATTATCATAACTCAATGAACTCACTTTATACTCAACACTGACCCCTCTCAATGTTATCTTGTTTTCATTTTAAAATGAAAATACTGACACTGTAACATTATATTTGTAACACTCAAACTTGCAAGCTGATGTTCATAAATTATGAGGGGTATTAAATGTGATTTGGCTTAAATCTTGGCCCAATTGCGATTCTTGGTTTAACCGATATATTCAAATATATTTCTTTTTTTCAAACACTACTCATAAGATATGTGTCGCTATAAATAGACACAAATTATGTGACAGCTACTTTTATAAAATTTTATTTATTTAAATTAATTATATAGTGATTTACGATAACAATAAGATAAAGTTATCTCAAATTTACTTATGAATAAAATCTTTCAAATGTTTTCTGAAATCAGACAATTAGATACGGAACGGTTCAATACATCCAAAGGTTTGCTCAAAGAAATCTTAGAGAGAAATTAATTAACTTTTTTTACTTTGATAACCTTATTTGGGTTCATTCATTTGGAGCTCTTAAATTCTCCGATATTAATAAAGAAATGTGCTGTGCTATCATATATTAATGAAGAAATATCTCTCTGGAGGGTGTGAGTAAAACAATTACATATACTACATAATATTTCGTAAATTTAGTGAAAACATCTCTTTGAAAGTTAATATTGATATCAAAATATTCTAAATTCTTTATTAAAAAAGAGTGAAAATCCCCTTCAATAATAACAATAATATATGCTGGGATATCCTATATGAATAAAGAAACATTAAGAAATACTCTGCTATTGAAAAATATTTTCTTATCATGAGCATCTTGATAGATAAAATTTTTAGAAACTGTGAAAGTTTATTTTGAGCCAAGCTTAATTTCAATCAACAATCAACTAAAATTGATTGAATCAAGTTTGTTGTGATTATCGGTAGTCAAGTGAATCAGTAAATAATAAAATTTATTTCAAAATTAGATTTTTGAACAATGAATTCATTATTTAAAGGTTTATATGTTTTTCTTATTATAAAAGTGTTTTAATTAACTATTCTTGAGTAAACCTTCTCTTTAATTTTGTTTCCACAAAAAAGTCAATATAGCATAAAATGAAAAACTGACATGAATAAATCAATACAAACAGTAAATTATTATAATTAAAATAATATTTACTTTATTGAAGAAAATCAAATAAACAATAAACAAAGTTTTAATTTTTCATTAATTATTTAGTTTTCAGGTGATTTTTTCATCGAAATAATTGAAAAAGCTCTAGGAACATATGAAGAAATCTTTATATTGTAAACATTTCAGCCGAATTAAATAGAAATAATTTATAAATTTATTAGAAAATTTTTTTATTTTCAAGTTGTTCATATATTTGAGTATGATAAATAATCATGTTTTCATTTATGGTGTTCTAAAAATGGTTATTGTAAAGTACAGCTTCTTCAATAAAGTCTTTAAATCTATTACTAATTAAAATTACTTGAATATTTCTCATACTTTCATTTTCTCATACCTTCAGAATATAAGGATATCAATGGCAAGAATAACGAAGAAGTTTCTTTTAAATATACTTTTAACTTTTATTTGTGTTTTTGGCCTTTTCTATCAAACTTCGGATTTATTGGATAATTATATGAGTGGAAAAACTGTAACAAAAATCACTCATAAGGAAGTAAGAGATCAACCAATACCTGGTTTAACAATTTGTTTACCCTTCATCAATAAATTACACCAAATTTACAGTAATTTTTTTTCTATAAATAATAATATAATTTCATAAATAATTCCTTTCATCACAATTTTCATTATAATTATAAAAATTCCTTAACTTAGGTAAGCTTCCTGAAGGTATTGACGTTAAAGAATTGTGGGAAAATTTTTCGATAACAAACTTGGAATATGAAAATCTAATTGAAGTTTCAATTGTTGGTAAACAAGTGATTAATCAAAATATATCAGAATTTAAAAAAATCAAAAGGGATGAGTTACCCTATCATATAAACATAGAAAAGCCAAAATCTAGCACGCTTAGATTTGGCAAAAATTATATGAAATGCTTTACCTATTTCTCATGGTGGAATCCAACATGGATAAATGTTACTTTTATGATATATCAAATACGTTTGTCTATAGACCCAATAATACACTACCAATATGAAATATTTAGAACAGTGGTTGTTCTTCATATTCATCCACCTAATAATTTACCTCTACTAGAAAGTAATAACCATATTTATTTTTATTATAATACTCTCAATCATTTAGCTTATCATCGAATTCATTTAAAACTTATGGGAGAAGGATATGATACTAATTGTGAAATATATGAAATTAGTTCAGAAACCAAATATAAAAGTAGAATAGATTGTAAAGTGAATTGTATTTTTGAGAAGATGGTCAAAATGGATAAATGTCTTGAAGAAATAATTCCTGAAAATATAATGATTTCAGATGATAAAATCGATAATACATATAAGTTCAAAGATTGTCCAATCACATCATCACAAGATACTTTAATTCAAATTTTAGAACCATTTTGCAGTAAAAAGTGTAAAAATGATTGCTACTTGCAATATTTTGATGTCTCTGGTAGAGCATCTTATAAATCTGATAGAATGTCTTTAGTTTTGGTTCCTGATGGTGTGCCGGACATTATAATTGAATATTTACCCGAAACTACTTTCATATCATTGGTTTGTAATTTTGGTGGTTTATTAGGAATGTGGTTGGGTTTGAGTATTTTGTTTGTTCTAGATAATTTTTCAAGTTTATTACAAATAATGTTTAACAGATATATCAATACACAAAATCTAGGTACATTATTACAAACATCGTTTATCATTATAAATAACAATATGTCGTAATATATTTATTTTTAAATTTTGTAAAAACAAGATTAATAACAGTAATGATTTAACTAATAAATAATTTAAAAGTTATATTTATTCATTTTGGATCAGACTTTTATTTTTCAAGATCAATTACAATTGTATAAATTCATAAGAATATTTTACAAGATCAATTCAATACAGTTCAATTCTGTTCCAAATCATTGATATGATGTATAATCTAATTGAATCGACAATGTTATTATCATTCTTATTAGGGTTGTACAAGACTTTAATGATCATTTTATTAAACGATGATGTATTCTACTCGTAATTTTGAGCCAATCAATACAGTAAGATTGAGAGGGCTATTTAAACGATGAATATCACCTTCATTTAACTCAAAAATTATATTAAATTTCATAAATTTGGTCAAATAATAATCAATTTAAAAGTTATAATGTATTAATAACGATTTTGATGTAAACATTAAAACAATAACTATTAAAATTGAATCATATTTTCAGTATTCAATTATCATTAATATTCAAAAATATATCAAGATTGATATGATTGATCATATTTTCATTGAAAAATTCATAATTCTGTTCATTTATTCATATAATTTAATTGGAAAATACAAATTGAAAAGATATTGTGACTATTTGATTGTGACTAGTCAGATTTTGATATTTTTGAAAAATAGTCGAATGAAAGAAGAAGATAACATAACATAACATTTCTACCCATATGTGCAATGGGTATCGCCAACTCCTCCGAAGGGGAGATTCAGTTGAGCCCCGAATTACAAACTGAGTTTTTACTCCTAAGAGTGTAGCGAAGGGCATGCTATGGGTCAGTGCAGGGTTATGACAGATGACCAGTCCATCGCCCAGTGATACCAAATTATTGTCCATGGAGAGATTCGAAATCAGCTGCTCAGAGTCAGTTGCTAAACACGCTAACCACTGAGCCACTGTCCCTGCTTTAGAAAAAGATTATTATTATATATAAGTTATAATTTATACGAGTTATGAGAATATGAATTATATTGTACAAGAAAAAGCCCGTGAACGATTGCGTGTATATTTTGACAGGCAATATTGTTTGTTCGAGATAATAATCACTTAATCTCTCTCACTCTCTCACTCACTCTCACACTCTCTCTGAATCCATCTCTCTCACTCTCTCTTACTCACTCACTCTCACTCATATTCTCACTCTCTTCAACTTTATTCTTCTTTCTCTCTCCACATCTCTCTCTCTCTCTCTCTCTCTTTCCTTCTTTCTCTCACTCTTTCTAACTCACTCACTCTCACTCATATTCTCACTCTCTTCAACTTTATTCTTCTTTCTCTCCCCTTCTCTCTCTCTTTTTCTCTCTCTCTCTCTTCCCTTCTTTCTCTCACTCTTTCTAACTCATTCACAATCTCTCTTTCTCTCACTCTCTCTCTCTTCCTCTCACTCTCTCTAACACACTCACTCTCTCTCACTCTCTCTCTCTCTAACTCATTCACTCGATCAATCATTCTTTCAATGTCTTTCAGTGGTTTGTGACGGACAGACAGACAAACAGACAGACAGACAGACAAACAGACAAACAGACAGACAAAATCTCTAAATTTTCTTTATATATAGTAAGGATAAACAAAACATTCAATTGAATTATAAATATTTCGATTGAATTATATTTTTAAGTTTTACTTCAAATATGTTTTCAAAAGTGAATAAATAAAATTCTAATTTATTTGAGAAGTATATAAAAATTCATTGTGCCGAAGGTGGCTCAGTGATTAGCGTGCTTAGCAACTGACTCTGAGCATCAGGGTTTGAATCCCTCCATGGAAATGAATTTGGTATCACTGTGCGATGGACTAGTCATCTGTCATAACCCTGCAATGACCCATAGCATGCCCTTCGCTACACTCCTAGGAGTAAAAACTCAGTTTGTATTTCGGGGCTCAACTGAGTCTCCCCTCCGAGGGAGTTTGCGATACCCATTGCACATAGAGGTAGAGATGTTATGTTATTATAATTCATTCAATTTTTTCATATTTAAACTATAATCTCATAATTGATTTATGTTTGAAATGTTTTGAATAATATTTGAACTTTTAAATGATTTTATCGCAAATATTATTACAAAGTATATTACATTCAATATATAAGTAAAAAAGTGTTTCTCTTTTGAAATAATAATAATTATGGTATTTCTCTTAAAATGTTGACTAATTTGACTGAAAATTGTTTTTAAGTTAAGAAAAATGTTTTTCTTCATTAAATTCATTGAATATATTTATAAACTGAAACACTTTTTCAATTTTCCAATCACATTTCATACTATATTTTTTTAAACTAAAGTTATTTATTCATTCATCAAAATGATTTAAGAATTAAATTTAAATTTTGAATTTTATTCATAAAATTAATGACTCTTTTATTGAAAAATTTGTGTGAAAAATACATTTGATTTTTGAAAAAAAAAACTTTATAGAGTTTTCTGTATTTTTAGGTCGATTTTAGATAAATATTGAACAAATATAATGTCATCGAATCGGAAGAGAGTCTCCACTAATCTCAAAAACTGTCAACAAAGAGATTACCAATGATTTGAATATAATAAATGTAAGTTTTTGAATTGTTTACAATTGTGTCTTATCTCTCAAAAGAGTCCTCAAAGTTATTATAGAGATTGATATGAAATATATTTCAGAGATAACACTGATTGTAGAATATAACATTAGAAATGACATGTAAAGATAACAGTTATCTGGGAGTAATTCTTTATTTTGATTACAACGCGACTACTCTTTAGCTGAAGATTTTATTAACAAATTATAAGCAACAGTTTAACCCAGGTTTGTGTCAACTTTTAATCAGAAATACAGAAAATATCAAGAAGAAGAAATTCTTTGAGATCAAAAAATGTGTTTTCTTTTGAGTGGTTTTTCATTTGGAGAATAAATTACTAAAAATAATTAAACAATATTTCATTAATGAAATAGGTTATTTTGCTTTAAAATGTGTTAAATTTTTGTAATTTCAAATACAGTTGGCAAGCATTTATTTTAACAAGTTTGGTTTAGATAATTTTGTCAAAATCAACGGTTTGTTAAAAATATCGGTTGATAATTAGGAAAAAACTTTTACTTGTAATTAAGTAGTTTTATAGAATTTAAAGAAAAGTATCGATGTTTTTTGTTTGTTTTAGATTATTAATTTATTTTTGAGTAGATTTCTCATAAATGTTCGAGAATGTAAATACACATTTGACCATATATTCGCAAAATCATGACTGCATTTAAAGAATTAATATTTAATATTCGTTTTAATATTTTTTTGAGTCAGGAATATCGACACTTTTTTTAGATCCAATAAATATCAGTGATAACTTATCACTTAAGAATTGCTTTCGTTGGATATTTTTATCAATAATATCATATTTACCTAGTTGTCATATTTTCCGATTAAGTCAACATTTGTAAAACAAAAATACAAAATTGAATTTAAATTAAATAAGGGATTTTATTATAAAATGGGAAAATTTCAATTAATTTTTGATCCAAATCAACAGTTTTTCATTTGAGTTAAAGCTATTGATATGAGTTTATATGCATTAAAGTAATATTGATTCACACATATACTTAAAACTAACGGCTAGTTTAAGCCAGAGAAAGGAACTGAGCAATCATTTGAGCCAAATCACATTGAATATCCTACTTATATAATGTAAAATGGGGCGCATTGAAGCGTTCCTCAACTGTTAATCATTAGAAAGATATAAAATCAATGACTGAATAATATCAAAACAGATAAGAAATATTACTTCAAAATTATTCACAACAACTTAAGTTAATTGAATTTCTTTGCATTAGTATATATAGTAAGCATGGAGTTCAAACATAACAACAAATAAATGTGTTTCACTGTTATTTGGTAAGAAAATTAAAATTTAATTAATTTTCTTATATATTATTAATGATTTCTATTCTAATATAATTACTCTGAAACTAATCAAAACCCTTTTAATCTGTTGATGTATTCTATTATGATTTACATTTTTTTCTGCAAAATATATGATTTTTTTGAAATGATATTCCACAAAATATTAAAATAAAGTTCAAAAAATAATTTTTAAGTTCAAACTAGAAATTGATGCACAAAATTTCAAAGTTATCTTGAAAATTAGTAAGAAACCAGCTACACAAGATAGTGATTAAAGCGTTGGGGAACGCTTTAATCCGCCCCACTTTACATTTGTTTTTCCAGTATTGATTTTATTCCCATTTCTATATCCTATTTTCATATCTCACACAAATGATTAACATTATTTGAGCCCTCGATTTGAGAATTTCTCTGATCGGTTGAAGCTATTGGTTAATAAAACTATCGATCGATTATTGACATTAAGTCTATGAGAAGGGGTTATCATTTTGAATTTTTCATAAAACTAATGGTAAGTTAAAACTATTGTTACTAAAAATTAATGGTTGCCAACTGTAAATTGCAAATTTTTTTATTTAAATGAAAAATTGACATTCAACAATAATTTTAATTTCAAAATAAAAACTTCAGATTTTATTGGAAATATTATTGAATTCATAATTCTAGTGGAATTTTTTCCATTTCAGTGATATATTTCATTTAGTTTTTGAACTTTGAGACGAGAAATATTATTTCATTTTGAGGTTTTTCCTTCTATGTATATTTTATAATGTAAAATTTACATAATAAGCTTCTATGGGAAGGGTTTTGAAACTTGAAATTAGTTTCACTTTAAAAGTTTTTTTTTTCATTTGGATGTTTCCTTTTCAGAGTATTTTGTCTAATTTTATCCAATGCTTAATATTGAACTAGTTGTATTGGGTATGTCTGAATAACACTGAATATCATACTTACAGTCTATAGATAATATAATGATAATCAATAAATTAATCAGAATTTTATTCAATTCAGAAAGGAAATTATTGATTAAATAAGTTTTTGTTTATATAAATAAATTATTCTTTAAATTAAATTTAAATATATTCTTTTATTTAGAGTTATAATACGTCAAAATCGATAGTTAAATCGGGATTAAAAAAAATTTATCTCAATATCAATATTACAATTAAGTGAATAATTGGAAATACATTAGAAGAAAGGTTTAAAAATCTAGGAAAGAGTTGAATATAATTATTATAAGATGTTTTATGTTTTTGAAAGTAAACTCTCGATACTGTTCTTTACCTTTTTAAAGTTTTTCAAATTAATATTATTCATTTTGTAATAACATTTAATTTTACCTTGTCAAAATTAATATAATTCCCTAACAAGTAACACACCATAGGTCTGGAAATTATTCTTAAGAACAATAGCCATCCATTCATTATTTTATTGGAAGGAAAGTCTTCAACCATTCTCTCAAACAAATTGAATATAAAAGAAGTTAACAATTTATCGGTAAAATAAACTAAAATTATTCTTTCCAATCATCTTGATAAATTGAAGTATAAAAATTAAATCTTGGTTTAAATTTAAAATGATAAATAAATACATTTGAAGAATACTTGAACTACCACTTTTGTAAACTAGGAAGAAATACCACTTTTCCAAAAGGGTACGACTCGTTCACATGGAATAAGAACTGCCACTCCTTTCCATTTGAGTACATAAAGTGTTTGTAATCATTATATGAATTATTGAATTC
>JAQFZL010000596.1:0-14534 GCA_034695685.1 Galumna lanceata
CGATCTAGTGAATGGGATCTAACTCTCAATAAAATTGATATTTTCCTTTCAGTCCATCGGATAATAAAAGAGACAAACTTTGAATTCAATTCATAAATATTGAGAGGAATAGTGTTTTAGTTATAAATAAAGTGCTCTTTGAAAGTACACAATAATATATTACAAAATTGTGGCTCAAATTTTTTGATATAAAATACTGTTTTAGTTTGAAAATGGTCTCAAACTTTTTATTATTATTATTTGAAAACTTATTCTTCATTTCAAAGTATAAAATAAACTTTTTATTTATAAGGATTTCCTCACAAATCGATTGATTTATTATTTTATTTCTCTTATTTGAGGCAAAAAATTTTATTTGCGATCAATTTATTTCTCAAATACTCTTTTTGGGCAAATATTGAAAACTTATGTCTGAATGAGTTTTATATCATTTAATATTAAAAACTCTCAGATATTATGAAATGATTATCAAAAACATATTTCTCAGTAGAATTCTTGATATAAATAAGAAGAAATAATAACTTGTTCTCAATATAAACCGGCAAAATTCCTGAACCAATTAATTGGGAATAAATTGAATTTTTTTCTCTTTTACTAATCAATTGATAGTTTATTTAACTATTTTTTGCCACCAATTCGTGGCTTTAGAACTGGAATAGTATTCAGTGATTAGTTTTCAAAATAAATATTTCGTATAAAAAGTTTAACTCCAGACAAATGTTAGCACTTTTTTCAAATTAAACTCAAATTAAGTGCTGTTTTTTATCCGTTTCGGTCCAATTACTTACTTTTCTCATAAGACTGTTCAAGAAAACAACTCAGGCTAAAGGCTATTATCAATTTTGGCCAAGATCACATTCTGAAACTAAAATAAATTAGACAGAAATCAAAACTTTTTTATATCGAAATGATTAGAAAAATGTCTTTTTATTTATTTTGAAATAATTTCAACAACAAAAATGCGTTAAAATCCTCTTTTACTCTGAATTTAATTAAATCCGGTTTTGTTTTTCACTTGAATTCAATTCAAGAAATTAAATATAACTCATAAATGAATTGCTGTTGAAATACAACTTTTTATTAATTTTCACGAAATATATATTTAATATATTTTTCTTAATAATAACAGAGTCTTAGATTACATATTCATTATTTTTATGCAAAAATAATACTAAAAATTAGTATTTGATTTAATGTTTTCATCGTTTTCTTTATTTTTATTCAAGTTTAAATTATAATTTATATTTGAACTTGCTGAAAATTGAATTTTAATGGATAAATAATCTATTTTTCGGAGATTTATATAGGGTTTTGTTAAATTCCAAATGAATTTCTGGAAAATAATTTTCACTAAAATCTACATAAATCTAAACCATTATTTTGAGGCTTATTTTATAGAAGAATAGCTTATTCTGTGCTCTCCCTCTCCTACTCACTCATCGTGTTTACGGTAAAAAATGATTAAAAACTTCCCAAAACTATTAATCTCTTGAAATAAAAGCGGATAAACAGATTGTAATGTGATTTTCATGAGAGGGTCAGACATTGAAATTCATTTTTCAGAATTAAATTAATTTTTGTTATGAAATAAATTTTTTTGCTCTAAAAACCGCTTCAATCAAATTGAATGAATTATCAGATTTTCAAACATTTTTTTTGTGTAAACTATTGGCTCCTCATCTCTACTAATAAATGGTATTCTTTGTGTCAGTGCTCTATTTATTGCACTGGTGTTTAAAAAACGTGCCTGGATTTCATTAGACGCCGTGAGAATCAGAAATATGATTCACTCCGACAGACATTATGTCTCTTTCGCTAAATTTTGTTTATAATATTTCTTATAAACATATACTAAGAGACAGAGCGGAGGGAATGGAAAGTGTGCGGAGAAAAAAGTTATTGGAAATTATGGAAAAAATAACTACAATTTATAGCATAAACGGAGTGAAACATTGGATGGGATTTTGTGCCACAAATAAACTACTAAAACATAGACATACATTGGATTCACGTATTTATAGAATCACGTATTATATTGTATTTACTACCGGAGGAAAACACTCCCGAAGAGACTACTATCCACTGGAACTCTTTGTATGTGTGTCTGTATGTATCAGCTCCGAGTGACAGTCAGTCCCTGTGCCCTAATAACAGTTGATCCATTTGTTTTTCTCTTCATATTTTCACTGATATTTCTAGTGATCGCTCATTTGAGCCGTGACTACAACACTAGTCTATACATTAAGAGATATGCACAGCACGAGAAACACAAGTGCTCACAAAAAATTCAGTGGACTTTCATTTTAATCTCCATCACTGCTAGACTTCTCTATGAAATTCACATAACATTAAACTGAGACCAATACTCCTCTCAAATATTAAACAAAATTTCTTTTGGAACGGTATGTGTGGCTAATGCTCTGTAAGGATAAGAGGATAGAGTGCTTCTGCTTTCAAATAATAAATATTGAACTCAAATACAAGGAGGGAGTGATGGCTGGAGAGAGAGAGAGAGGGAGAGAGAGATAAGGGTATAGTACAAGTGGTTCATCTCCTTATCCTCTGGTGAAAAGTCACCTCCACTTTAAGAAGAGTTTCCATATTTTTTACTATCATTTGACTCTTATATAACAAAAATTTATATCAACTCTTATGAAACGGATCTCTTCATCTGTCACTTGAAATGAGGCAAAGGATCGAAAGGAAAAATTGTAGCCAATATTGTGTGACATCCAATGATTTCTATGTAAATAAAGTTATTTTTCTATTGCAACCAAAATAGATTTTCGTGGCTCACATGAGAAACCATTAGTCGATGTGTTTCAGTATATTCTTAGCAAAAAATTTCGTCGAAAAAACTCAAGGAATTAATTATAGATTTAAGTATTTTTGGATTTTATTCATAAGAATTGTTGAGAATAAGGCTATAAATGGATTGTTTTTACAGAAAAAACTCATTAGTTTTAAGACTAGATTTTAATTGAAATTTATTCAAAACACGCGAAAAACTGCACATTTAATGCTCGGTAATTAACGAGCAGAAAAAATTCAGTGATAAGTGTTAGTGAGTGGGAGAAAATGTAAATCAATTAATGAAAAATTATATATTACTTAACTCTTAATGGAATTGATTTTCAATTAAACATTCTCTTATTTTTTATCTTGCTTTATTTTAAAAGAGCTTCAATTTATTCTCTAGATAATTTTTTATTCATTCATTTATTTAGTTTAAATTTAATGAAAGATAAATTTGAATTTCCATTTGAAAGAAAAATAAACTATTTATTATCGGTTACTTTGAGTTAAATATCAATTTCTATGTAATCAAGATCAAATTATTTAGATTAGTCTTGGTGATATGAACAAGATAAAAAACTAAATTGCCAAGAGTTTATTTAAATAATTGACTATTCATAACAAATTTGCTTATAATATCCTATTAAAATAAATATATTTGACCTAGTTTATATCAATAATATCTAACATTAAATGTATTATGAATAAAATATGCAAGAGCACAATTTAGTTGCATACCTTGCTTATTTTTCGCTGCCATTTCAACGATAAATAATTCAATAATTGACGGCTTTTTGTGTCAAAAATAATTTCTTAAATACAATGAAATCATATATTCTTAAGAAAATAAAAGTATTTTCTCACGTCTTTAGTGATGTTAGCTTTTTATAGCACCGGAGATACACTTTTGATGTCATTTAGCCGTTTGTTTCACTTCAGACACAATAACAGTAACTCATATTCCAGAGGAAAAACTATTTGACAATAAATATGTTTTCAGTCAAACGCCTGTAAAAGTGTTAAGCCATCAAAAATAATTTATTAGTCCTAAACATTTTTTAAGAGTTAAGAAGAAAAGTAACATTTCTTACCATTAGTTTCAGATAAATGTCTTTAGGTTTTGAGTAAAAAACAATTTTCTTCCAATAATTATATTCAGTATTTGAGCCCATATTTTAAGTTAACGACAATTAGAGATAAAAACCCACTTCTAATATAAAGGCATTAAATTTATATAAAACAGGATTAGACTGAATAAAGTATTTTAGTTGTTTTTCTCCAAGACTTTACTATGAGGTAAACCTAAGGCAACACCTTTTTGACACTCAAAGAAGCATTAAATATGCAAATTGTTCTTGCTAATTCAATTTTTAATCTATTATTTATAACATTAAAATGATTTAATCCAAAAAATATTTAATATTTGAGTTAATTATTTTAAATAATATCGATTGTCTAATTGAGTAAGGTCATTAAATACTAATTCTTGTTCATTTGTGTGAATACATTTATACGATTATTATTTTTATTTGTGTCGTCCGAATGTATAATTAATTAATCACAAATTTGATCTAGCTCTATTTCACTGGGAAAAATAGGTATAATTATATATACATGAGTTGATTAAAAGAGTGCCATGCTCATATGATAACACTTAGAATAATTGCTTAATTTTTGCCACTTGCTATTATATCTTAATTAAATTCCATTGTGATTAAAATTTTATCAAGGAATTAATTATTCAATTTGATCATGCTTGCTTGATATTATGCCCAAGCATATCTCTATTCTGCACATTAGTTATACAGCTTTGGTCTTCGCTTTTTTCGATGCATTGGATCCGCTTATGTCCATCCTTTTTGTTGTGATGTAAATCCAAGAGTAGTGAACATACAGTAGAGGTGATGCCCAGACTCTGGATTAACGTTTGGAACAATACTATTGTTTAAAAAACTATTGAATATATTCGACACCAATTGGTTAGACAGCAGTCGCTTTCGTAGACCCAAAGAGAAGCTCTTCGACTGAACTGTTAGAGCGTTTAATGGCATCTCTTTCTCTCTAACCGTATAATCGATGAGCCATTCCTTTGTTGTTGACTAACAAATTCTTGTGTCGTTCTGTGCTATCGATTCCAAGAAAACTATAATTTAATCTAAAATTATTGTCTCTTATATCCAATTATATAATTGTTTCGTATTTTTTTTTCTAACACTTGAGAAATGTTTCCTACGATTTATATTACAATAACTTTAATCCAAATTCAAGTATTAATTACAACAAATAATTAGTAAAAAAAACTAAAATTAATTAAACCTTTTATTTGCATAACTATTACATAACAACTTTCGGGGCATATTTTTTCTAAATTAATTTCGAAAGCTAATCCCAGGCAAGTTTAAAATGCTTGTCAACACTGATCCAATTCAACTGAACCGGAGCTTAATTTAAATTTTCAGTTCACTTGTTTTTAATAAGTTTTGAGTCCACTAAAACTAATACTAAAAAAAATCAAATTTAATACCAATTCTCGATTCCTATTCAATACCAGATTCTCTCTCTCTCTCTCTCTCTCTCTCTCTCTCTCTCTCTCTCTCTCTCTCTCTCTGCGTTGAAAACCCATTGTTCTCTCATTTGACATCAATTTAGGGCAAATTTAATGCCATTTTCCTATTTTTTTCATTACTTGAGTTAATACTCAATTTTATCGACTGTTTAGCTCTAAAGTGAGTTCAAAGTCGAAATGCAAGCAATAGTTGTCTCAACTAGAAATCAGCGCCTGAGTCGTGATTCTATGGCTATACATTTGTCTTAATAATTATTGCCGTTATCTAAAGCACAGAATAAAAGTTAAACAAAACAAAACAATGACTTTTAATCTAAAGTTTACTATTTTTTATTGAAATAAAATAATTGTTTTCTAAATCGTAACGAATAGTAAATTACAAAAACAAATAACAATTGTCTGCCATTCGAGTCATTGATTGTAATCTTTTATATGAGACGTATATCTCATTAGACAGTAATTAGCATTAATTTAAGTTTTCAGTTCAGACTCATTCCTATGTTGTCAGTAGTGATGGAAAATCTTAGGCCCAAAATCAGTGAATGTCAGCACAGAATAAATCGATGAAAAATAAATCAATAAAAATAAAACGCGATTAAGAGTTTTACATCAATTTTCCATTAAATTAAGAAATCAGTTCATATAATAATCAAATTGATCTAGGCAAGAAAAAATTAATTATCGATTTTCCTCTCAACTGTATTAAGTCGTATAAAAAGCTAAAGAGACGGTAAGAGTATAGCTAACTCTCTGAGGAGTGTTTGATATCCAAAATAATTATCGTAATTGAATTCAGCCATTCATCACTTATTCTGTGTGCGAACAACAGATATGAAAAACAACGACTTTAGAGAAGATAACAGAGAAAAATATATATGAGTTCTCGTCTGACAACAAAAGAATAGTTATTATAACTTCTAATGAGTTTCCAGTTTTAGGTTTTCCTCACTCTTTCAATGTTTTCATCCGTTCAATAGTCCAACTATTTTGAACTTTTGTTTGAAAACAGGGCTGTTGTCTATTCTAAAGGCTTCTATTCTTTAGTTGCTTTCATTAAGGCTTAATCCGTGACTCAATCCATTACGGAATTATAGTTAAATTCTGTGTACAACACGTGCTGTCGATGTGTTTCCCTCTACTTCTTAATGATTGCGCAGATTTTTCAACTATTTTCTCAAATCTCTCTCTTTCTCCCTCTCTCTCTCATCCATCCGTCACTCACTCATACAACACACACAATAGGAAACCCTCTCCACAAATATTAGAGGAAAATCACTGCAATTCTGTTTAATTTAGAGACTTATCAAAACTTAATTGCATTTTTTAGAGGAGAAAAACGTTTTATTTTAGTATTGATTTTATATTATATTCATTAGACTTAATGTTTAACTTTTTTGTTCCTTTGTTTTAGTTATTGATTTAGAGACTGAAACGTCTCTATATATTATTGTATTTAGTGTTACAGTATTTGCAACCGTTATTTCTTACTATTCCATCATCTATTTGTTTACCTTGGTTATTTTTACTATGAATTACTCAGGAATAGTCTCAAGAGTGGGACAAAAAAGCAAAACATGTTTTTCTAATATATTATATAAATATGTATTTTATGTGTAATATTTGAATATCAGTGAAATATTAAAAGCAAACGTTAAGAAAGAATAATATTTTCCTTATGTTTTCCTTTGAAAAGCAAACAATACTTAAGAAATGATTATAATTTGTCTTTCATTAATAATATCTTTTTTTTGTATAATTCAATAGAATTTAAAATTTGATACAAAATAAAAGAGTATTAAGTTTTTTGTTAAGATTGAGAACAAGTAATTTATACCGAATATAATAATTCACATCTCATTCATTGAGTTTGTGTTAAATCAAAGCCTAAGATAAAAGTAATTTCTTTATTACAAATAAAATGAGTAAATAATAATTAATTGTTTGAAAGTGTTTTTTCTTTACTTATTTTTATTTTCTTAATGAACTCAAACCACAGACTTTGCGAATGGCTTTCGATATAAAACAAACTCTTATAGTAATAAATGAGTCAAAAGTCTCGTTGAAATGGATTTCATTTTTTTTTAATTTTAAATCTCTTTATAATCAAAAGTATGAAATCAAAAAGGATTTCAACGAAACACTACTGAACTCTATTTTAATCTCTTGTTTTCTGATTGAATTTTTGTGACACAAAACTTGTGATCAAATCTTTTTTTCTTTAATACTTTAGGAATAAAAAAGATTATTATATTTATTGGAGACTCAGAATAAAAGTTGAAGAAAAGTGAGGAAAAACTCATTCCCTTTTCTAATATAACACAAAGTAACATGGTCTTTTAGCCTAAAGGCCTGCTTTTCTTCATTTCAATTGTCGGCAATGTTTTGATAACACTCTCATTCTCTGATTCTCTGCCCCAGACATACCTCTCATAACACATACCAGTGCTCAGTGTCTGCAATAATTGTGTGTTATTTTCAATTGTATGATGTGTTCCCGAAGTATGCCTTAAGAGAATAGAGAAGAAAGTTTAATGCCTTTCACTACTGCTATTAAATGATAAAAAAAATAGTTTTTACTCCTACAAAGTCTGGTGTTTTTGACGGTGCGGTATGTCATGTGTAAAGGTGTTGTGCTGAGCATCACTTGTCTGTTGCCTCTTCGCACTGTTTTCCCCTTTCCTGTGACTGTCTTTCAAATTCAAAAACTATTGTTTTTTTTTATTTTATTTTTCACTGAAATAAATGTTATAAAATGTGAGAAAAAATGTTTTTTTTTGTATTTATGTTTAGAATTCAAACAAAATTTATTTGACTTTTTTTTCAATGAAAATATTATTTATACAAACTTTTGATACATATATTAAAATGAAGACAACTTTTGGTTTTTACTATTCATTGGAGAGTTTTTTATTTAAGATACGTTAGTCTTATATGAGAAATGATAAATTGTTTTCAATCTTCTTCTTAGTCTTCGGCTCTTATTTTGAAAATCTCTGACTTTAATCTATTGATTTTTCAGTGAAAATAAATCACATTTCGCTATAAACTAGTTCTTATGCCCAGAGATAATCAATGAGTTTAAAGAGGAAAAATGTTTTGACTCTTTTGCACAATAATTGAATAAAATTTTCTTATGTTTCTCCCCTTTTCAACAACAAATCTCATGTGTTTTTCATATGGAAAGACATTAAAACTAGAGTCAAACATATCTATCAATAAATCAGTTGATTAATTGAAGGCTATTTTTCTTTATTTATTTAATCTATAAATATATTCAATCGATTTTTTTCTATTCAACGCAAATAAATACGGATTTTAAATTGAGCGCACGTTTTGCTCTTAGAGAAACTTTTATTTTTTCATTCATTTCCGTCTTTAAAACCGAGTGAACTCAAACACTGAAAAATAATTTTCTTTTCTCTCTTTCTTTCAGATTCAAAGTTAAAACAACAGATAATGTTATATAAGAAGAGTTGATGGAAATAGTGATCCGATTCTAAATACGTGTCTTATATACCAAACATCGGAAAGACGTGTTGTTTTCACACAGACTTTGAGGTAAAAATAACACTTATTTTCATTCATTCTATGCCTCTAAAAAAAATCTTTACTTTTACTTTTGGTATGACCAAGGTGGTCCCACAAATTGAGCTTACTCTGATAATACTGTAATGGCAATTTATCTAGGATATTTATTATCTTTATTGTGAGCTAATAATCTATGACATATTTATAGAACAAGATTAAATAAGATTAATCTTATTGCTCTGATTGCACACTTAATGTATGAGCATGGTGATTAATCATCTGATAAATGATTAACTAGTATCTGATTAATTAATAGAAAATGTGCTAGCTTGATTAATTATTTGAGCTTGATAAGATGCATGATTACATGCCTGGTGTGAGTCTATAATATTTTCACAAATGTTTATAACGGATACCAAAGAATAAAACAAAATCAACTGAAAAATGGATCTCAACGGGAGCTCAACATTTGTGTCAACCATTGATTGATAAACTCTTTTTTGTTTTGATTCCTTTGGAGGCAAACAAACAAAAAATAGTGAGAAAATCAAAGTCAACGTCAGATGAAATGTTGAGAACAAGGATAGAGATATAGCACTCGGAGTCAGAGATTGAATGAGTAAAGAAAAAGAAGGAATTCTTTCGATGAATATAAAGATGTATTGAATGTGAAAAACGAAATTTATATATAAAATATAGTCGAATGGAAATCAAGTATTTTCTTATTTTCAAAGATTAGATTTCAAACCAATTTTCTGAATCTGTTGTTCTTTCCGTATAAGAGATGAATACTTACGTGTGTCGACTGTACGCCAATCCGCACAGAATTGAATTCTTGTGCGAAGATTTTGTTCTCTTTAAACGATATTTATATTATTCTTTCAAACTTTTCCTTAAGTCCGGAGTCTTTTCTTATCCGTTTGTATAACACATTCATAGATCAAAAGAACAGTTTTTTCTTGTCTTTCGTTTTTATAATAAATTGATTACCAGTTATTCTAACAATTCTTTGTTCACACATTTCATGTAATATTTTGCACAGCATTTGTGTCTTTTCCTCTTTTCCTATTAAATTCTTCGCACATATCCAGACATTAAATAAATGAATTTCAAAAAATACATTAAATTCTGTATTTTCTTATATTTAGTGCAAAACGTCTTTTTGTTTATTACATTCAATACAATAGAGAGAGACTTATAATACCGTAAAAGTTATATGAGTTAATCCTTTTTTATTTTAATTAATTACTTTTTATTTCATTAATGTTGACATCAATTCATACGGAAATTGAAATTTATTATAAATAACATTTATTTCATAAAACATTTGCCATAAAACTCACGAATCTTTGGATTTTTGCCTCTTTTTATTTGATTTTAATCTATAATTCATTGGATTTAAGTATTTTCTAAATTAAATATAAAAATATTACATAAAATATAAATCAAATTCAATATTTTATGGCATTAAATGACATGAAAATTGCTTTTAATTTAATCTGACATCAAGTGATATAAATAGAGCTAAGAAATAATGTCAATACTTGAGGCCTGAGCTCAAGTGTTTTGGTAAAGTGTCATCACTTTTAAAGACAACAAATTTTCTATTGAGATAAAAGACGTAATGATATTTTGAATTTCATTTATGACTCTATCATATATTAGACGACAAACACCATATCATTGTTCATATGACTGACATTATTCTTATGTTGACTTTTGTATGAGAACTGCACAACACTCAGGACTATCGCGTCTGACCCCAACCACTCATCATTTATGTGAGAAAAAAATATGAGAAATTCATCTGAAAAACATATCACATATTGGAGTGAACTCTCGGCTATAATAATAGCCATCAAAAGTGTCGCCTCTCTTTGCGCACATCCACTCAAAATGCTGTCAAAAATATATTCACCGAATGATAAATATTATAATTTTATTCAATTTGTGTGCCTTAAAAGAAACACTATAAAACTGTTCTTGCTCCTAAATAAAACTTTATGGATCAGAATATTTCCTTCAAATAGTTTCCTATAAAAATAAAAGTTGAAAGAATAAAACGGTTTATTATTATTTTATAATAACATTAATTATCATTAAAACCATTTTCGTTGAATTATTATGACTTCCATTAATTATTACAGTTTTGGCACAGAATAAGAATATTTTTTTTCTGAACCAAAATTTGAAATATTATCCAAATTAGACGTAAAGTCAATGATTTATGATTTGGTATAAAATTCATTGCATATATAAAAGTTTTATGTGAACAAGGTTATTTGAGTTTAACGATAATAAGGGCTTTTATCTTGGACATAAAAGCACCATATCAAATTAATAAAAGGATTATTATTTCCAATAAATTTATTGCTCATAATTTTATTAATATAACCAATGAGAATTGAAAAATAAAATTTCCAGATCAAAGTACCAAGGGACAAATGAAACCAAATCTCTAAATTCACTTAATTGTCTGCTCATGAATCACATTATCTTTTCATCGCCCAATAGGTTCTTGGAATAAAAGCCTTGATTTTATGGTAGAAACTCGATATGAATGATGGAATGGATGTGTTAGTCAATGGAAAGTAAGTTTAAGTGAGTGCGAGAGAGAGAGAGAGAGAGAGAGAGAGAGAGAGAGAGAGAGAGAGAGAGATTATATTCTTGGGCAAAATTTATTTTATCCAGAATATAATTGTCTCAAATGTATTAAATTTCTGATGGATTTCTGGAGTATTTTCTTTATGTATTCTATAAGGGAGTTATTTTTTGTGCCATGAATTGTATGCGAGGTATCAAATATAGTCATCAAATTACAATCCTTTGGGACTCTACTATTCACTGGCGAACAGTCATTATTTTTTGTGAGGAATAAATTTATTCTGTGCAGTCTGTGAATACAAAAAACACTAAACACTTAAGAGACTAAAAACTTATGGAAAGCTTTGAGGAGATTTATTATGAGCGTTGAGGCGAGTAGTGGTTTATTTTTCTTTTGCAAATGAGTGGAAGAACACTATTTCCATCTTTTCTATAATTCTTCAGTCTTTTTGATCTATTCATAAGTCCAGGAATTGATTGTATGTCGTGTGTATACATAAATGCATGGCTTTTCCTATTTATTCATTGAGTCTAAATTAAATGCCGCACATCATAGGCTTCAGTCCCTTTCAGTCTCCATCCATAGCATCAGAAACACTATGAATGGACTAAGAATTGACAGACACAGCACTCAAAACATTATGTATATCTAGTGTTAGTGTTTGCAATTTGTATGATTTGAAGCACAAAACTTTTCAGTGGATTCATTCTGTGCTCATTTTAAGATCAATGAGTTCACCAATGATTCAGTGCTGTGGCGTTAAAATGAGAGGTAATATCTCGACGACGAATAGATTATTACTGTTTAAGTGATAATGCATTTGAATTGCAATCTCGTGTTTATTTGGGATCAGGGAATAGTATATAGACGTGTGCACTGGCCAGGGCTTTGGCTCCTGCAACAATCAGTCCATCAACGAATGAGAAATAGATGAGAGGCTCGTCTAACACAACCAATAAATCTAATTTCATAGCACTCACTCTTTTTGAGGTATTGCTATATTCAGTTACCGGAGTATTGAATGAGATTTTTATTTACATAAAACGCCTTACAGACTAACGGCACAGAATAAGCACTCAGTTCTGTATTTACATTGACTGCCAGTATTTGTTTTGTTAAAGCGAATGATATATTCATACAAAAAGAGATTTTATATATTTTTTTATCTAAAATCTAATTTTCAAAACTTTTATTTGCGGTTAAAAAATATTTTTAATGAAATGAATGGAAATTTTTTTTTCTATTCTTTTTAAGTAAAGACTGGTTTCTCTGTTCTACTATTTTTGTATAATAAACTTCATATTCATATTTATTTCATATAAATGTAAATTTTTTCGCACAGTTGAGGACTGTCTTCTCTTTAGGATCTGATAGTAGTGTTTCCACAACTATTTTCAGTGCAAACACTGAACGAATCGTCACTTTTCACACTTTAGTTTCAATGTTTGTCTTATCAGCAAAACTCTGAATAATATGTATGAGAGTTAGAGTCCATATATTTATTCAGTAATCAGACGTAAAGTCCGTTTCCCTAATTTGGTGCTACAGTTCGTTCACATTTGCAAATAGAGTACAGCCTTTGCATATAAGACTAGTAGTGCCCAAACGAATGGTAAGCAAACAATTTTTCTTTGGTTTTACGTAAATGTTGTTTCACTGCAATACTGCTGTGTATTAGGTTAGGGCTGATTCACTTGTGCTGAATACAGAAAATTGTTGATTGTCCTTGTTCATTATGACTATCTTTCACGTCTTACCACCCGTTCATTGAAATCACGGGAGTATACGAACTGGAAAGTAGTTTTCCATCATTTTATTTATGGAATGTTTTGATAGAGAACTCAATTCAATAGATATTATTTAAAGAGTGAGTCAACTGCTGTTCTCTCCCTTTCTTTCACTTCTATTCTGTTCTTTACATTGAATGACATCGCAATTGTTATGAGTTTTTTTGTTGACGAGTGTCAGTCAGTCAATACTGTCTGAGAATCAGTCATTTTTCAGTACTAAAAGTAATTGTGTTTAACATTTAATGACATTTATCTACATTTCTATCAGTCATACAATGTTTTGTTGAAAACATTTTTGTCACTAAAATATTAATAATTGTTTTTTCAAACAAATTATTTTCAAATTAATATTTAAATACATTTTTAATCAAAAAATATTTAACAAAATTTTCCCCTTTAAAGGGAAATTTCAAAACAATAGTCGGAAATAGAGAACAAGCAACAAATATTTGGTCTTGGTTTATTAACTCTCCTTATCAATAGAAATTAACGTTTTAGAAAAATGAACTTGAACGTTTAGCCTTATTCAGATCATTAGTCCAATTTTAGTGTAGGCTATAAGGAATGACTCAATTTAGATATGTTGCCAAGATCATTACCAATATGATAATAAAAGTATATAACGAGAGCACACATTTTTCATGTAAAAAGTCTCCGAGCACTTAACTTAGGCTCAGAATAGCTTTTCCTCGAACTCAGGATATAATTTATACACATTTTAACTCAAATATGAATATTAAAACATTTGTTAATAGCGTTTGGGCCGCACTTCCCATCAATTTTCATATTATGTTTTACTTTATTTATTATAAAAAAGTGATATTCGGATCGTTTCGTGTCTTCATTTCCGTCAAATACCAGCGCCGGAGAGAAGAGTAGACATTGAATACAGAGTACAGACTATCCATTCTCTAACTGATGTCGTTTACACGCATTCTGTGCCACAGAATATACGTTAGTGTCTCATTTCCGGCACGGGTTTTGTTGGCCGACTCATCACATATTATATTCACTGATTTTTGCTCTTCTGTTGTGTTGTCTTTCAATACATTCTTCGATGATTTACGACACTTTTGATTACGACATAAACCTGTAATCTATTATTGAAGGCATTCCCTGAGAATTGACTCAATTTTTGGCTCATATATTACATGAGGTAAAGGATATATAATATATATTATATATGTTAAGAGGAATCCTATTCTAAGGTATTTCTATAAAACAGAAATTAATTTTCAAACTTAACTGA
>JAQFZL010000597.1:0-14528 GCA_034695685.1 Galumna lanceata
TTTGAATAATTGATAATTTAGATTAAAATGAATGTGTTGAATGTATCTTGGTTAATAGCTAATTTACAAGGAGTGTTATTCTAAAAGCTGTGAAATATTAAGATTTGATGAATTGTTTAAATTACTATTTTATAGGGCTTTCATTCAAATGATAAATAAAATATCAGATTATTTTTCAAATGAAATCTCATATAATCTTTCAATGTTTTCAATACAAAATTGGAAGCCTTTAAATAATATATATATTTGAGATTAAATTGTTGAATAAAATACGGAAGAATCAATCAATTTTTCAGAATAATTGATGAAAGCAAAGTTGAAAATCAAATCAAATAAAATGAAAACTAAAAAAGGAATTCTCGGGAATATTCTTCATCTTTGGTTATATTGTTTACTGTTTGGTAATAAAAGTAATATATTGCAAGTGATGGCTGTGTAAGACTTTATTTAGAGAATTGGTGCGGACAGAGCACAGAATAAACTTAAACAGAGTTTGTTATAAAAAGAGAAACATAATGTCCTATTTTCACTATTCCTTTCCACGAGTGGACAAAAAATTTATAATAAATACTTAAAATGAAAATCTCGTTAAAATTACTCCATTTTATCAAGAGTTGTTATATACATATAAGTTTATTTATCCTAGATGTTTTTTAAAAAGGTGAAATTAAGGGTTCCTATAGTGAGGAAATTGAAGAAAAGTAATAAAATTCTAACAAAACGTATATTCAGACGATTTTGAGAAAACTTATTAAAATTCAAAGAAAACAGAATTTGATTCAAAGCATATATCAATTGAAATAAAATTAATTTTTTTCATTCAAATAAAACGAAATTTAATAAAAATATTTCTGAGAATTTGCTGGAAGCAATGTTGTCAAGTAATTTAAATCAAGCTACATTTATTCGTCCCTTATATTATTCTAAAAATTTTATAAAATGTCATTTCTTAGTCTCAGTTTTAGAGTTCAGGCCCTCGTTTTTCAAAGCAGTGTAACTTAGGTTTTAACGTAAGTTAAGTTTGCGTTAGTGCTGCGTTAAGTTTGCATATCCATTCATCAAAGGTTCTTGAGCGTAGCGTAGACGTAGTCATAGGCTCTTATACATGAGATATGTCTACTTGAATATAGCGTACGCTCAAACTTAAGCGTAAGCTAAGTTTGCACTTTAAGAATGTTTGTTGAATGGAATGGACGTACGAAAAACGTAAGTTTTTTTGAAAAACGAGGGCCAGGTGAACGCTATATCTAGAGAGCAATTTTATTGCTCTCAAATTGAGGTAAATTGAATATAACTGCAAATACATTATGTTTCATGTCGAGTGCATAAAAGTGAACAAATTTTATTCAGATCTGCCCTTTCCTTCTCTTTCCGTCTAATATGGGTTTCGGTGTTCAAAGATTTGCATAAAAGACGATAAGACACAAAAAAAATGTTTCAAAATATTAATATTTGAGACATAAAACGGAGCCGACATTGCGATTGTGTCGGCCGACAATAGGTCCAGAGCACAGAATGAAAACCTTATGTCATATTAGATACAGGGCTAGAGGCAAGTAATCACTGCAACAGTTTTTTATTTATAGGTAAAGATATTCTATCATTTATATGATATGACTTTATAATGCATTTGCCTTTTTTCCATAATATTAGATATAAAGTGATTCTGAGCAACAAATTTAATGATTTATTGGAGGAAAAATGTACTTCAATATCATCTATGAAGTAATGTATATCTTATTAGAGGCCAATTTTGACATAAAAAGAGCTGATATTAATTTAATATCAAAAATATTGTTTGAATCTTTTGCCGAAAAAAGGAGAGGAAGAGAGAGAACAAAGAATTTCATAAAAATGTGAGCGAAAACAGTTTCGGAGTAAAAGCAACGAATGAAAAATGTCACATATTTTTCTCTTTATGGCTTTAATTTAACTTATTATTGAGTTGTCAGCTCTTTTCACTTCAACTCAGATGTGAATTATCATTGAATTAAGTTTTATGAAAATTTGCCGAAAGAAAGAGAGACTCGGATTCAAAAAACTGAATCTTTTCACAGAAAAATCATCTCTCCTTTGGTTATATCCAAAGTTGTAGTGAATATTCTATAGAATTCAATTTCATTAAAAAGAGTTAACATATTTTATTCATAAAACTTTATTTTGTTTATTAAGATTTAGACTCCAAGTGTTAACAACCTTTAACTCCGAGGGATAGAAACAGTTTATAAAGAAATTAATGCGATTTGAAATTATCAGGAAATCATTAAAAAAAACCATTTCATTAGACAATAGATTAGAAAAAGTTGAGTGAAAAGTCTATTTTTAAGTTAACCCTCAGCACAGATAGAGGTATGAGACAGTCATCAAATAACAATTTAATATTGAAATGTGATTTTAGTCAATATTAGCTCTGCTCTGGTGTTGAGCTATGCTCTGCCTTTGGTCTACAATTTGTAATATTATACGAATGCATATTAAGGAATCCCAATTCAATATCTTAGGGCAGAATAGGCTCTCTATTTAATTATTTGTCAAAAATTTTATTCTAATACAGTTTTATTGTATTTAGCGGTGATTTTAATTTCTAATTTAGGTCTTAGTTTTATGTAACCAATGTTTCAATACTTTTATTTCCAGTAATTATTAGAAAATTATATACACTTTTAGTTTAGATCTAATGATAGAAAATTTGTAAAAACAAAATGAATTTCAATAGAAATTTAATAAATTATCTAAAAGTGAATAATAAATGTAATATAAGAAAGACTAAAATATATTCAAGTAAAGTACAAACATATGTTAAGCTTATTTTCCAATTGCTGGTACTTTTTTCATATAATAAGTATTGTTTGAGAACTGAACGCAAATATTTGAGTTTTAAATAAATAAAAATAAAAGGATTTTTACGATGAAATCAAAGCCTAAAGTTTTTTTCATTCTATCTTATTATAAACGAGTTATTTCTCAATGAATTGTTCCAAATATTCCCCTCTAAGTCTAATCCCTGAAAATGTCACTTCAAAATAGAAGACCACATCCGAAAAGTAAAGTTCTGGTGAAGACTTTTATATTTATAAAATGGTTTCCATGATTTCTATAGATATTTGTATATATTTTCATTTTAAATATAGTATTTATAAACTTTTAGCAAGATTAATTTATAATAATTGTCTGGTATATTTATTTTTAAAAAGAGTGTTTTGATTTTTGAAACTTATAGAATAAAATCCAAACTAATTGGCTATTCATTCCGAATGAATGATTCGTTGTGAATGTCCAATCAGAGAGTAGCTAGATCATTTTTTTAGTTGAATTAATTCAAGATTAGGTTTGTATGAATTAAATGGCATTTTGTTTGAATCAATTATCGAATAAATAATATCTAAAATAGATTTTATATTCAGTCGTTTCAATAGAATTAATGTTTGTTTTGATTAGAAAATATTATTGAAAATCCATGAAATCAAAAAATATTTTAAATGGTTTATAATTTTCAATAGCCTTTGAAATGGAGTCCAATTCAAAGATAAATTTATGTTTGAAAGAGTTTGTGCCTATAAATGGAAATGAATTGTGAAGGAGTGGTTCTAATGATATTCTTGAGAAAATAGTATTCAAAAAATGATTTTTCAATCAAAAAATAGTTTTAAAGGAAAAGTTTAAACTCGAAAGGATTGCCATATCTTTTGATGTGAATATACTCTAAACTTTAGAGTCTAAAGTGTTGAGACGTCGACTGCATATAAAACTTGAATATTATTTTGTGAGTTAAAAGAGTGAATAAAAAATTTGTTTGAACTGAGAAATCAACTAAAATGAGATCACAGGAGAATTTATGCAAATATAGTTTGAGAGCCTGAGCTCAGAGTAATGAGTGATTTAAAAAGAATTTGTTGACATTAGACAACGATTGACTCCAATTCAAACGTTGCTTTCAATTACAGTGAATTAGATTCGGATAATATTCTCTGTGTTCTAACGGCGCTATCAATTGAATTGGACGACAATTGAATCCAATGTCTAACCAATCGATATGACAACGGCTTTAGCCTCTCTTTCTCTGTATATGTCGTTGTGTGTGTGTCCACTGTTGACATGTAGATTATGGGTCACTGGTTTGTCATCAATAACACATTCTTTCATTAGGCTATTGAGAGGAACAAACAGTCGATTCACTGCTTGTTTTTTATCGCTTTGATTACAAGCTTTTAGAGTCTTTGCTTCCATTGTTTGACCCAAACTTTTAAACAATGATTTGTTAATCAAAACAAGTTTTGATAATAAAGAAGAACAAGTCCTGAGCGGTCTTATGTTCACATTATACCATGAATACAATAGTAAACTAATGGACAAGTATTATAGCCATGGTACAATTCAATAGCATTGATTAGGAACCACCACTCCCTTCTCTCCCTTTCAAAATGTATGCAACATCTCATTGGAATTGGTTTCTATGACAACATCACGGAATCAGAGTCCTCACTCAACCCTCACTCAATCCTCACTCAACCCTCACTCACAAACAGTTGACACAAATATATAAAACTAAAGATCGAGAGTTGAAAAATCCATAACTATTGAAAATGAATTGATGGTAACTTTATAAATGATCACGTTCATCTTAGCTTAATAATGCATTATCAGTGACAATTTATCAGAATAATAGTAGAGATGAAAAGCATAGAGTTATCGACTTTTTTAAAGGAAAAATTAGATTAAATTTAACTCAAAAGAAAATATTATTGAAGAAATACCATTAAAGCTATCGATAAAAGTCTTTTAACATTTTATATGTTCTGACATATAATACTTATTTCGGAATAATTCTATTTTAGAAACAATGGATGAAAAACAGAAGTGTTTAGAAAAATCAAGTAATAAAATCTAAAAAAAATTTGATTTTTTTTTTCAGTTCAAACAATTCAATTGTAAATCTAATTTTTGAAAACATTTGAGACAATATATGGACATTTATTTTTGCTAGATTTCCTCTCTCTTTCTCTCTCTCTCTCTCCCCTTCCCTCTTACACTCTCCGATCTGCAGATATACCTGCAAATAGTTTTCCCTTAAAATTGGCTGAAGATTTGAAAGTAATGAAAGAATAGAAAAAAAATTAATTTACAAAAAAGTTTTCATCCTTTTATTAGAAAAAAAAGGAATAAAAACATTGAATATTTCCGTCATTTATATTGATTTTTGTCAACAAAATTATCGTCACTTAAATTAATTTTGTTTTGAATTTAATAGAAGAGTGTGTTTACACTGAAAATTAATATAAAAATTAATTATTTCCCTGAATTACAAAAGGAAATTCTCGGAAACTCTGGGGAAAAAAGATTAAAATTAATAGAAAATAAGAATTTACTGTTTATTAATAAAGTATAATTTTGTAATAAAAAAATCTTGTAAATTTTGGCCATAATTATGTCATTATTAAAGTGAAAATATTCTAAAATTTCATTTACTGTTTCTGTTGATAACTTTTGATGCATTTTTTCGTGAGAATTCCTCCCTTTCCTTAATCGATGGTAATGTTTAGACAAATAATTTATTTTTAAGTGAATGGAAATAAAAAATTGGGTTTAATTTAAAAATATGAGAAATTATTTATAGAGTTTGCAATGGAATAATAGCGAGTTTAGTCAGAAGTAATGGCAACACTTCAATAATCACTTGGGAGTTGATTAATATCTAGAATAAGCAAAATTACTAAGATTATGTTCACACGATAAAGTGAGTGCTTTGTTTGAAGAATTTTATGGATAAGATTGAAATAAACAAAGGGTTGAAGAAATTCAGAGTTAATAAAATTAAAACACTTTTAATCCGACACAAATTAAACACTTATCAAGATCAATCAAATAAAGAGAGGGAAAGGGAGGGAGAGAGAGAGAGAGAGAGCTATTAAATAATAGTTATAGTAATCATATAATGAATAACCATGATAATTATCAGGAAATTTAACAATTCTTAATGAGAGCCTATTCAAAGCAAATAATTTATGCAGGTTTTATGTGTGCTAGAACAATTGAACAATTGAATTCTCAGCAATTATTGTCAATATATATTCTTTTGTTGGTGGGTTTTTGCCAGAATCTAATATTAATAGACTTTAAACATACTTTACTATACAGATATAGTTATATAATTTACACTTTTAGACCAGAAGTGACCAAATTATTAAAATTTTATCTAAAGAGTTATGAATCAAAAGTTATGATTTAATGAAATTACTTGAAAATAATCTTATCTTAACAGTGAATTAAATATGAATCTAAAAAAACTCAAAAATGGCTAAATTACGTGACTTTCTCTGTATTTAAAAATTATGTTTTGTCTAATGATTCGCTTTTTTGAATAAATTTTACTATAATTTTATTAAATCTGTTTTGAAAATAATCATGAAATGAATGGCACTTAAAAGTATGATATTTTCAAGAATTTCACTCTTGTCTTATATATTTAATAGTTTATTTTAATTAATTCTATTTGATTTTGAAAATATACTAGGTGCATTAAACTATGGAAACATTAATTTTTATATCAAATAAAATTAACTAAAAAATATTAACCATTGATTGAAATCAGAGAATATTTATGCATAAAATGAGTTGTTTAACTTGAAAGGGATGTTATCAATGATGTTTTGTAGAGATTCGTTTCAACGGATTTTTTTAATTTAAATGTCTATTCAAACATTAAATTCAAAGCCTTTCCTAAGAATGAAGAAAAAAGTTTAAGATTGAAGTGAATGCGAAGAGAATCTGAATCTGTCGATCAAATATTGACTTAACGCCAATCAAATCAAAGATAGAAAACACGTTTACAATCACCGCATTAAACATTCAACCGATTGAATTAAATAAATTTCTGGCCTAGATTCAATTCTCTTTCACAAATTACCAAACTCTCAATTGTGACTTGGTAATTTCTAAAGTTTTTTGCTACGGTAGTCATTTTCAATTTATTTACACTAATAAATAAATTTAGTGATTGAAATACAAATACAAATATACAATCGGCCCTCTATTTAGACAATTCTTGATATATTACATGAATTTTGGCTTATATGAAGTTTTATGCCTAACCCGGTGTAGGCAAATCTCAATATAGTCAACAGGTTTTGAGAGCACCAAATAGAGGCCCAATTGTAGTTATTATTAAAATTGAGAGTAAAATTTGTAAGCACAGCATATTTCTTGTTATTTATATCGAAGAGATAATTGACAATTAAATAATTATTGTTTAGGATTTCTAAAAAAATTGTTCAAGAAACAATAACATTTTTTTTATCAAATAAGTTATAACTTGACATTGAATTTCATATTTAAAAATTCATTTAAAATCTCGGATTGCATTTCTCTTATATTTCTCAAAATAAAAGAAACTTCTCATTCAAAAAAAGACTAGTTTAACGTATGCTCTGTCATCAAGTTATAAGTTATGATTGGAGTTTTTAATAATTGCGTTTGATTGAAAGGAATATTTAATGAATTGACCAGGAATAATGTCAAATATTAATGTTTAAATAATATGAAAATTCATTGGAAGCTTTTACACTTTAATAGTCATAATTAATAGCCTTCGGTCAGAGCTCTTCTTTATAATAGAGATTTGATCATATGATACAACTTATGTAAAGATTAAACTTTTATTAATGAAAATATTATTAAAGGGTTTAATTTAAACTGACCAGATTATATTATATAAGGACATAAAAAAAAAGTAATATAAATTCAATTTGTAAGTGTAAATAATATAAAATAATTTGTTTTATAAATTTTAGAATTAATATTTGAGAATAGCTTGCTCAATTTATCATTTGGGAAAATTCCTTTCCAGAGTTAAAAACTAAATTCAATATTTAATTTATGGTAAGTTTTTCTAAATTAAAGTTTTTTTTTAGTTTTAACTCAAAATTTTTAGGTAAAGTCTCTCATTATCATTATTAAACATTGAATTTGTTTGTAGAGTACATGCGATTCAAATAACTCCGATTTACCTTAAAATCAATAATGAAATCATATTGGAGTCATTGAAAGTAATTTTATGGTTATTTCTAACACTACATTTAAACCTAAAATTTTCTGACAGATGTCGGAAAATTTGAATAACACTAAACTTGATAAAGAACCAAAATTTAGCTAGATCATTGCAATAGCCAGAAATGGCCATTTCCTCAGTTCATATGAGTTGAGATAAGCATTTTATTTGAATAAATCATAAATAACTCATAGATTGAGTAAAAAAATTTTAGAGGAAAATAAAAAAAGTATACTCTAATAAAATTGAGATTTGTGTCTATGATATGATATTTTAAACTTTACTAGTTTATATTCATCAACTTAATATAATTATTGAAGAAAAGTTGAGCGCATATTTTAAAGTTACACTTGACTGAGCTAGATCATTGTAATGATGATAAACTTGACTTCTAATTAAGTCTATCTCTCAAAATGTCTGCAAAATATGGACGCAATTCATATGAAAACAAAATTAAGAAATGATTTCTATTAAAATGATTTTAATTTGAAAACAACTTTTATTGAGTATATAATACTTTAATACTGAGAATATATTACTTACCGTTTGGTCAGAAAAAGATTCAAAAAATCAAATAAAATAATAAACTCTCGAAATGAGAAAATAAAAAATAATAATTAAATAGTGATTTCATATCAATTGAAATAAGTTTAACAACAATTGAATTACAGAAAAAATGATTCTATAATATGAGTAAGAGATAGATATGATGACAGAAATATCAATAATAATAGTAATAATAATAATAATAGTTATGCTTTTGGTTGCCGTTTAGTTAAACAAATTACAATTCTTTTAAGACAATGAGTGGAACTCTTTGGACAATGAAATGAAAAGAAGATAAATGTTGTGTTTGTGTTGTTGTGATCCAATTGATCGGTAAAAGCGTTACAATTAAACAATTGTGTGATTTTGTAGAGAAAATAATAATAATACCAATAATTACTTATAAATAGTGTGGAAATCGCGGGAAAAATGGGTCAAAATTGTACAGAATTTGTAATAAAAATAATTAATGAAAAAAACATTACAATAGAAGTAATAGAAGTGAATCTTTAGTACATTTCGCGTCGCATTTCTTTAATTAAATTAATTTTTGTTTCATTTAAAAACAATTTAAAGTTTTATAAGTTTTAATACGGAATGACTTGAATTCGAAGTAAAATCAATTGGATTTTGATTTTCATTCACAAAACAACTCTTAAGGAAACTCAGTCTCAGATAACAAGTTTTGAAAAATATCTGAGAATCAGTAAATCACTCATTCATTCAATTCTTGATTCGATTGTTTCCAATCAATACTTGGTTTTTGGGGCCGAGACTTTACCCAACCCTCAATTCTTGAACACATTTTCATAATAAATGGCGTAAACGCCGGTCTCAGACGCGGACTTCCAATCCTTTAGGCATTTGTTCTCATAATTCAAAACGTTTTTCAAATAATAAAACCATTAATTATATAAAAGAAACCAATTTTTTGATTTGTTTGATATGAAAATAAAAGATCGAAAAATCATTTGTTTGTGTTTTTTGTGTTTAAATATTTATAAAATGCATTTCATTGTCGTCGATGTCTGAAAGTAAACAATAGTCACCGAATAAGTTATCCACAACTCGTTTATAAGTTAAAGTAATTAAATTAAACAATTTTCTTATGATTTTGTGTTTAAATATAATCCAAACAAACATTAGATTATTCCCTCCAATCATTCATAAATCATATGTATATATATATTATAAACATATATACTGTATATACTGTCGATATTTGAATATATCGTATATTCAAATGGATCTATAATTAGTTATATTATCGCATATTTACATTAATTTTCAAAAAATGACATTTTCTTCAATTGATTTCTTTAAATTCTTCGATGGATTTCGAAAATATGAGAAATGAGTCACAAAATGTCCGAATATTTCAATTGATTTAACGATTAAAAGTAATGACATTTTCTCAGCGAAAGTCCAAAATTGAGAACAAAAATAGAGAATTAATGAAACGGTTTTTGGGCTCTGATCTGATGAGAGATGTGTTGATGAGATGCCATTTGATGACTGGTCTGTCATGTGGTTCATATGTAGATTATATGTCGTTCATTTGCTGCTAATTCGCTGCATCTCATTAAAACCCTGATTAAATCCGAGTCCAAACAATCATATAAAAGACTGTTTTATGGCTTAATTTCCAAATTGTGTAAACTTTGATTCGCACTTTTCTGAAGGGTTAGACACCAAAACATTTTCACAACTTTTATGATACCAAATCAATATTCGCTTCAATTAATAATTATTATTAATTAATAACTTATGAAATGATTCGATCAATAGTTGTCTTCTTTTTTTTATGAAGAATTGTTTCGTTTTCAAAGAATAACTTTATATACAAAAAACAATTCGTCTTTTTTTCGAAACATTAAAACACGAGTTCTTGTCTTCGAAAGTCACCAAATAATGATTCGATGGAATTATTACCTCAAGAGGTGGTGAGAGTTGTGATCAATCAAACGGTGCGATTGATTGACTTCAGACAAAACGGTACTCAAAATTAAAAGTTCACAACAAATGTCACTTAAAGTTGACATAAGTATTGTCACAAAAGTGTTCCCAAAATAAATGTCACAGAAGTGGCTTTGAGTCCGATAGTTATTGCATGAAAAAATCTGGGTGATCTGTAGGCGTGTCCTTTTCGAACCTTTTTGCCTCCTCCTGCATACTTTCTTTAATCTTAAGAATGGCCGCCGACTCGTTTTGATCCTTAAAATAAATTCAAATTTAAGTCAAACTTTAAATAAAATGATTGTATTCTTACATTTTCGCCGCCATAACCGGGAATGTCATAACCCATGGGTGGTCCATCTTCTCTTGGCGTCCCGGGACCATTGGCCGGACTGTTTTTCATACCGTCTATACCTTCACCGGCTGAGGACATGCCGTTCATAACTGGCGGA
Source organism: Galumna lanceata (assembly GCA_034695685.1). Taxonomy (NCBI): domain Eukaryota; kingdom Metazoa; phylum Arthropoda; class Arachnida; order Sarcoptiformes; family Galumnidae; genus Galumna; species Galumna lanceata. Next base: position 10,999 of record JAQFZL010000597.1, read on the forward strand.
CCTAAATCTGGACCCATTGGTCCCATTGGTCCGTCGGGTCCTCCCGGGCCTCCCATTGGATACTGTAATAACATTAGATTAACTTGGATGGAAATTATTTAAAGTTTACCCCAGGCATCGTTCCTCCCGGTCCTGGTTTCATCATAGGATACATTCCATCCCCTCCCGAACCTGAAGAATCTGTTAAAAAAATAATACATTTTGTTATAAAAATCATAAATTGATTTTATGTTCAAAACCTCTTCCGCCGGTATTAGGGGTACCCATTCTATGACTTGCGGGTGAATAGGGACCGGTTGAGCCCTGAGGACTCGGCATTATAGGCGTTCCTGGTCCAGGCCCTGAAGCTGAACCGGGTGGTCCCTACAAGTAAATAAAAGTTTAGTCAAATTGTTTAACGCAAAAGCGGATCGACAGCACTGACCCCATAATGGCTTCCGGGAGATGCAGACGAGTAGTTCATCTGACGAGAGGTAAATAAAAGGATAATTAGATTTTATTCTATTTAATTAGTTTTCTTACATTCGATGCGTTTGGGTTCCACGGTCTGCCTCCAGGACCGGGAGGTCTGTCATTTATGAACCTTAAAAATGAAGATTTAATAAAAATCAAGAGAAACATTGCTTACATTCCCATTCCGGGTGGCATTCCGGGTCCTCCCGGACCCATTGAATTAGGCGGTGGCCTCATTCCACCATAATTTGGATTCATTGGACCTAAAGGTTGTCCTCGTGGAGGATTCATTCGAGGGTTCATCGAAGTCATTCCCGGAGGACCTGAAGTTATAATTTGATTTGAATAAATAACATATTTTTGGGAAATATTTAAGAATAAATGTCAAATCGGACTTTGCCGAGCCCGTACCTGGCTGCCAACCTACAAACTCCCCATCACCACCTATTAGTGAAGAGATTAACGCCAAAAAGAATGAAAGAAATATATGAATCAATATTTAAGTTAACTAATATTACAATGAATGATAAGCAGCGATTCAATGAATAGTTAATAGTAATGATTCAGTTCTTCATTTCAGAACAATTTAGTATTTAATTCAATGAAATTATAATTCAAATGGAATGAAATGACGATAAGTAATGAAAATGATTGAAAGGATTGGGCAGCGATGGGTCGAGTGATTCGGTGATTAGGCAATGAATCATACCTTGTCTCGTTGGGTCCATACTGTTAGGCATCATAGGCTGACCCGGCACTCCTCCCGGTGGCTAATCGTAATCATATTTAAATAATTGATTCAGTGTTTATCTAAATATAAGGCTTACGTTGAAATCGACCTGTTGTGGCATTCGTACTCCAGGTCGGGGACCCCCTGGATATCGGGGTGACATAAATGGCTGCAAACAAATTAACTATTAATTCAATAATTGTCCTAAAGTTCACTAAAACTCTAAACTTAGAAAAATATTGTTTTAAATATTAAATATATCTCTTCAGTTATACGATTGAATTCAATTTAATTTTTTTAACTATTAATGAATTTATTTGATTTCATTGATTTTTCAGACAGAAATGACTGAAATATTTCGATTAAAACTATTAATTTGAATCAATTTTAAAATTTTTGAATTTATTTATTTAATATTGAATTAAACCGAATTTAAATCCGAAGAATTATATTTTCAATACTTTTCTTAAGAATTTTTTCATTTGGATTGTGTCGAACTTCACATCTATTAAACAGTTTTGTAATATAAAAGCTTAACCCTCTGTAACAGAAGTTATTTGACAATTGATGATACAATTCCTTTGGAATTCACTGAACTAATAATTTTGATTTCAATGTTTATTTTCAATTAATTAACTAAATTTGAGTGATTTTTCAATATATTTAAATGATTTGTAATGAAAATGATATAAAATGTGATAATCAGACGATATGACCAAAATTGACAATTTAAAGGACAAATACAAAAGCAGTTGATTGACATGAGGTTCAATACTAACAACGGTTTGATTTATACATAATTTCTGTCGATTTAAACGATTGGATCGAATCTCTAATTATACGAATTGTGTTTTAATTGAATCATAAAATGAATTTAAAAAAATAACATCGACGGGAATGGACTCAAAGACGTTTTAAAGCATAGATTGAAGCTTACTTTCTGTGAGTGGTTATAAGCACTGTTCATAAGTGTCCAAATGGTATGGTATGGTTAACGTACCTGATTCTGCATCATTTGGCCATGTGGGGGAGGAGGTTGTGGATGGGGGGACGGCTGTGAGACTGGCTGCTGAGGCGGTGAGGGCCGCATATGGGAATTCTGTCAAATGATGTAATGAAGGTAATGGAGAGAATAGAAGAAACAGACATGAGTTGAGTTTTGAGAAAAAGTCAAATTTTTTTTGACACTTTTGATGAAGAAATAGTCTATTATTTTGCAAACTTAAGGACAGATTATGACAGACGGGACACCAATTAGTCTAAAAATGAGTAAACAGTTTGGGTCCGAATATAATTACAGTAAAATGCATGCAATGAACGCAACAATAAATACATGAAAACATTGCTTTTTATGTCAACTTTTGCGTCAAATGTTTCGATAGATTTAATGAGAGTTTGATTCACAGAATTCACAAAAATCTTAAGAATAATTTTCAACAAAACTGACGAACGATAGCATTCATCAAATGAGAGAAAAGCGGTTAAGTTTTACTGAAAAATATGAAAATATCTCTAAAAAGAAATAAAAGTCTGTCGCCAACACTACGATCGCAATAGAAGACAGTCGACAGTCAAAAGTCTATCCAATATTAGTCGAAAATTTCTTATCGCAAATATAAGCGATTGTATAATATTTATAAATACACAATAAATAGTTTTTCTCTACATTTCCTCAAATAAAGTATTATTGGAAAAAATAAGTCAATAATATTCTGATAAACATTTGATTTAAAAAAAACTAATGAAACACAAAATCAAAGCTCAGATCATATTCTCAAATACCTTTTAGAACATTAATATTAAAGACAAAACCAATGATTATTTATTGGGAATAAATTTAGTGAAATTTAAAGTATTATTTGATCGAAAAAAGTTGAAAGAGTGAAGAATAGATGGCTTTGTTTGTTGTAACCAAACATAGACTCAAACGCTTTCTATTTGTATCTAAAAAATTTTGAAAATATGATCCGATTATTTCATCTCAATATATAAGGATATATAAGTTTGAGTCTAATATTGTTTCTAAATTGAGTTATCTATTAATAGCTGACTCCGGGATTAGAAGTATTGTGTGATAACGAGTCGTCAAAAATTAGAAGAAATGTAAACTAAAAATCGTTTATACGTATACTCCATATATTGCTCTCATGTGTTGGCGACTATTCTTTTGAGAAGAAAAACTTATTGATATTATCACTCAAATTAGTTTTAGTCAAAAGATTCAAAAACAAAACAGAATATTCCCAAAGAATATCATTAATTAATTTTTTAAAATAAATATAATTAATTAAAATTCAATGAATATATATGTGTATATATATATATATATATATATGACAGCAAATGT
>JAQFZL010000598.1:0-14516 GCA_034695685.1 Galumna lanceata
GAATAAAAGGCCTACTTTTATATGCTATACATTACCAACTTTACAGTGTGGATCAAACGCTTTTAAGTCATACAAAACCGCTATTTTCAACTGTTCTAAGTAATTACTAATTACCTCTTTGTCTAATATCCAGTATAAAATATCATTTTACTGTCACTGAATATATGGTGATTATTAATTCATTAATTATTCATTGATGATAAATCAAAAAAGCAAGATAAAAGAAAATACCTTTTTAAGGGATCCACTCTATTACATGTTATTTATGTGAACTAATACTTTATTACTTTAATCTCAGTCGAAGAACCGAAAAGTAAGTACTTTTTTATATATGAACTGAGCAGAAATACAATTTTAAAATGATCTTAATTTGTATATAATTGTTGACCAAAAGTTTAGTCCAAAACATATGATAAAAACGTGCTCTCGTTATACAAACTTTGTTTTTAGTGTTTTTTAAATTAATTTTAATTAAATTTGAAAGTAATGGACAACGAAATTGATCCACTTTTGTTCAACAGATTAGAAGATAATAATTGGGACACAATTTGTCTGATTTGTTGCGGTTCTAAACCTTTTGAAGAGTTTCCCGAAAATCATAAACAAGTTTTTGATACAATAAATATCTTAAGCGATAAAAAGTTGACCAAATATCTGATACACTACTTCTCAACAGCCATCGATTGCTATAAGAATAGAGAGGATGCGGTCATCAAAGTATTTGTCTTCATATCCGCTGTCCTTCATTTGGACATCAAATCTAATGACAATAAAATTATCGGACTTTTAGAAAGTGAGCCCAAACTGAAGACAAAAGTTATTGTATTCAATAAAATCTTTGAATTATTGAAAAACCACTTCAAGTATTTAAGTCTTAACCAAACCTTTGATTTTAATTCGTTTACTAAAAAACTTCTGAAGAGCGACACAAATGAAGAATTAATTTTTAATTGTTTTGATTTAATCCTTCAAATCGATTATCAATTATTTGAGAAAAATGACAAACAATTAAAGAAAATAATAATAAAATGTAATCCAAGAAAAGAAGACTCCGAAGAATTATTTGCCACAAAAAGTAATTTTCTCATCACTTTATTTGATGTCTTTTTCAAAGCGAGAAAAGCCTTTAAATTACATCAAATTCTTAGTGAAACATCCTTTGACTTCAATACTAATCTCTTGAGTTATGAAAGACAATTGTTGCCATTATATGGTAGACATGTATTGGAACTACCATTCGGTCAGTCACTCGATATCTGGAAATTATTTTTAGAGAAATTTGAAATAAGAAATAAGTTTTTGATAAAATTAATGCCAATATTTTTAGAACACATCAGATATTTAAACGATTGTCTCCCAAACCATTTAAGACCTCAATTCGATACTCTATTGAATGAGACGAAAGCAATCCTCAAAATAAGTGCTTCTCATATAAGATCAGACGATAAAGAATTGGTTCACATTTTGCTCGAACTTTATTTTTCTTTTGAATCAATAATTATTCTTCAAATGACTTATAATCGCAATTATTTATCCCTCGAGTATTGTTCACAGAAATTGTCTTCAAATGAATGGTTTGATTTATCAGTAATTTATGATTTCACTGAAGATAATGATTGGAAACAATTATTTGAGAATTTAAATGACTTGAGTTTAGATATAATCAAAACTCTCGTAAAGTCTTTGTTTCAAAAATATGAGTTTTGGAAAATCTTAGAATTAAATGTCGATTTGACAGAAGAACAGAAATCAATTGTCAAAACCTATTCTAAAGAATTATTGTCTTCAATTGTTGCAAATTTTGTGTCAAATTATTTAAATGTCTTTACTGTTCATCAAATTAATATAATTATAAAGCATTCAAAGAGAAGTAATTTGACATTTTTGACGGATTCACTCATTTCTAATGTCGACGAAAGTAATTGTGAAGATTTTGTTAAACGACTATTTCTTAGCGGAAGTGTTTGGGAAAGCATTGATTTCCAGACAGCATTCGTCGGATCCTTTTGGAAACAAATTGGTTCAAAGTTTAGAAATAAAAAGCGTAAACTAAATGAAGACTTCGATAAAATTGATAATATTTTTGAGTCGTTGTCAGCCGACCACTCATTTTGGTTCAAATATTCTGCTCTTTCACCAGATATGAAGAAACTAAACAAAATGTGGTCCAATATTGTCAACATTTCCACAGAAACTCAAACATTTATTGAAATTACAGATAAAATTACCAAAAAATTCAAAATTCCTATAAAATTAATGGAATTATTTGTCGATTTTGTGCCATTAGAGTACTTATTGCCCGGAAATCAAATGCGATGTCTTTTATCCCTTTCTATTCTTTTGTTTTCGATTGATTCAAATGACGAAAACAATCATTTCTTAATTGATTTAATACTTAATTCTATTTTACGTATTTTTGATGGCGTCAGAAGTGTCTGGTTTTTCAATTTTATCAGTTCTTCCATTTATTTGGTAAATATGTTGAAGAGTCTCGAAAATTACAATAATTATGAAAAGATCAGATTATTGATGAATAAATTCATTGAAAATATCTTCAGAAATACAGAAGAAATCGAAAGATTGAGAATAAAATTGCTTGAAAATCAGGATCAGATGAAGTTTGACTTTTTGGTTATGACTGAGACAATCATTTTAAAACGTAGTCTTCATATCTTGAATATGATTACTGTTCCCAAGAGTTTATTGAAAATCAGAGAATTGTGTGTTTCCCTCAGTCATCACTTATCGACTTCTATTCACAATCAAATCAAAGTCAAACTCACATCAGAATCGGGTGTCGATTCTTTAAATACAATAATAATTATCGATAGTTTTGCCGCTGTTTTTGAGTTTCAGGTCTCAAAATCATCTTCAGATGAAGAAATTGTTAATTTAAAGACAAAATATAGAAAACTTTTAGCAAAACTCATCGACATTTCATTGAATCAATTGAACGAAAAGTCTGCGAATAAAAGTTGTGTTAAGTTTTTGGCATTTATTTGCTTTCAACGGAAAAAGTTATCCAATATTTTACCTGAAAATTTTATAATTAATTTATGGCAAGTCTTGCGTCCCATAACTGATGAACAAAATATTGAAATCGAAACCTCTTTGAAAGACATTAAATTGATTGATGTCTTAAACGAAAGACAACATTTTGAACATTTATTAGAAAATATTCGTTTAAAAGAAGAAGAGAACAGAAATAAATTTTTAGAATCAGTTTTCGATCAAAATTTATTCGCAGAAGTCTTAGAACCACTTATAATATCTATAATACAGTGCTCTTCGACTGAAGAATTCGAAGAATTTCTTCATTCTTTGATTGAAGGTTTAAAAACTACTGATTTTTCAAAACTATGTTTTGTATTGAAGTTATGGATCCCTCTCTTCAAAAGTGACTTCCATTTGAATGAAGAAAAGAATATTTTGTTTCATAAATCCATTAATGATTTATTAATATTATGTTCACAACATTGCAGACGATGTAATCAAAAAGACAACAGATTTTTAGTGGAATTTCAGTTGAATATAAAACTTCCAATTCTTCTAATAATGCGTTCAGTCCTTCATATAACCAAAAATGTGATAACGAGTCCACAACTATTTCTCACTTATCATTCATGTATTGACACAAGAGTTGAACTATATTTAAGTGAACCAAAAATATTCACCCCTTTATTCGAAGCCATTTATTCTGTTCTGAATGAATCACTACTAAATCATAAGTTTATAGTATTGGCCTCCATATCATCATTCAATTTAATCGTTCAAAAATTGATGCAAACTTTGATGACTATATCCGATGAACAAAAGTTTGTTAATTATGAGCCAATCGTAAGACACGATCTGGAAATCTGTTCTAAGAATATGGACCGATTGCTAACATTATTGGCTTCTTTAGGAACTGATTTCTCTGTATATGCGCCCCATTTAATCACTTTTTATGTAATTCAAACGGAAAGCATTTCAGTCCATCTCATTGTAAAGAAAAATATAATTTCAGGCATTAATAGACTTTTAAAGATATTGTCCACAAAATCGGTTGAAATGATTTATAGCCGTTTGAATGACTCCTCTCGAAAAATATTCAAATTTATTTTCGATAACTACGAAAAATATTACAAATTTAAGGGTCAGATATAATATGAGAGTTAAGTCATAATTTTAATGATTTAATATTTTTTTATCAAATAATTTAAATGACTATTTGTTTGAAATTTTGTTTTAATTCTATGTTTTTATAAGTATTCAAAACATTTAAAATAAACAAAAATTGACGAAAAATTAGTATTTTTGATGAGTGAGACGTCGCTCTAATTGAGAACATTTGAAATTATGCCAAACATTTCCGGATTCGCAGTGAATAACCAGGTTTTCAAATGTTAGATATTAAGCTAAATATTTCAACTGATTTATTATCTAAATTTATGATAAGTTATCAAGAGCATTTGGTAAATAGAACAATTTCAATGTAGATTAAGAATGTATAATTAATAAATAACTTGATTTAATTTACAATGGATAATAAAAATGTTCATGCTAATTTATTTGAAGTATAGTTTAAATTTTATTTATATTTTTGTCGATTTAAATCTAATAACTAATGATTTATGACTGAACGGGTTATTGAATTCTTTGATTCAAAGAGTGGTTATGAAAACATTTTTTTTCTTCATTTCATTCAAATTTATGTCTGGATTTTTACTCCACTAATGAGGGAATGGATCGCATGAGAACAGAGTTTAGACTTATTTTAGGCTCTTTTGAAGGCAAAAGTTGTGAATACCATATGTGAGGGAAAGAATGAAAATAGAAATAAACGGCAGAAAATCTTTTTGTATAAACATTTCTTAAGGCACACCCTTAAGGACTGGGACTTTAGTTACGGTTTAGCCATTGAAGTCTTTAAGACTTTGACTGCTATTTGAAAAGAGTATACATTTATCAAAACCAATGACTTCTAAACACTTTCTATAGATATAGTCATTCATTAGAAAGTTATGATTTGAAGTAAAAATGAAAGGAATATATTTCACAGGAATTGTCTTCGCATTAATTCCTTTGGTTCTGTGTTTACAGACCAGAGAGGAATTATGTCAAAAGTGTGATATCACTAAATGTTTGCCACCAGAAGAATGTTTGGCAGGAATTATCAAAGTAAGTTTAACAATTGTTCCTCGTTTATTAGATTTACGCAGTTATACTTATCAAGGTAATACTTACTGATTGATCATTTTTATATTATTTAAGGATAACTGCAATTGTTGTTCCATTTGTGGCCAAAGAGAAGGCGAGCGCTGTTTCAATGAGTCTATCGCTAGATTTGTTTCGAGAACTTATAGCACTTATCCCGATTGTGGCGAAAATATGGTGTGTCGTCTGCGCACTGATATGGAAGCCAACGATCCTCCGGAAGCCGTTTGTTATTGCATTAAAGACGAACCTATTTGTGGTTCAGACGGAATCACTTACGAAAACGAATGTCAGCTCACGGAAGAGCGCTATAGACGTAGAGATGGTTTGGTAGCCTCTAATAGGGGGCCGTGTAAGACAGGTAATGTACAACAGGTCTATCTTCAAAAAGACATATATTTTTACTTTTCATAATTTAATTGAAAATATCTTTTAGTGCCTAAAATAGTTTCTCCGCCCGAAGATATTCGTAATAAAACGGGAAGTTATGTCGCCTTTTCCTGTGAAGCAAAGGGATGGCCGGTCCCTATCATTGAATGGAAAGTTAAACGCGAAGGCGACGCCACTGCCCTTCCTAGTGATGATCCACATATCGCTGTCCAATCTAGAGGAGGTCCGAGCAGTTATGAGATAACTGGTTGGTTGCAGTTGTTAGATGTCACGACAAAGGACCAAGGTACATACTTTTGTGTAGCCAAGAATTCTGAGGGTGAGTCCGAAGCCGGCGCTAAACTTATGGTAATCGATAGTAAACCGCGATTACATAGAATCGAAGAAAATGAAATTATTTAAAAAATAAACTCTTAAACTCTTTCTTATTATTTTATGTCTTTTTTTTAAAAAAAAAATTGAGAATTCATTCATCGTTTGAATGAAAAGCATTTGAAATGTGCCTTAAATTCAATGTTTGGACTCTTTGAGATTGAACTCAAAGCCAAACCTAATAGAGATTCAGTCTACTATTAATAATAGAAATTATTCTTAATTTATAAATATTTTGTAATTTATTCTCCAAATACTAACGAAAAAATTTCTTTGTATTAACCACTTATTGTTCAATAGATTTCTTGTTTAGTATTTTTGTTAATTTATTTATTTAAATGAGAATTACGTCCAAAATGACAATCAAATAATATTATTGTGAAAATTATTTAAATATTAAATAAAACTATATTTAATGAGTAATTACTCGAATTATTCGAAAAATGTTGACACTTATTGACGGACACAACAATTAGTTAAACATTATATAAAGAGTGGATCAGTTGTCAATCACTTTTGTGTAAATTATCCCAATTATGTTTTAATTGGGAATAGCATAGGGACAGCCCAAGAATTGGTCAGATATTCTGGCGGCTTCACGAAGACCACTAAGAAGTGCCCCGTGAACTGTGGCCGGATAGTTACGTATTGTGTGCTCTCCAGCGAAGAACAATCTTGGAATGGATGCTGTTGTGGACTAAGCGTGTGATTTGGTCATCGGTACAGCTGTTGATTAAATGGCTGCCAAAGCCGCTAACAGATCATAATCATTGCCAGACGAACCGGTGGCCACAAAAGAGTACGATCCTTTTGACCAAGGATAGCCTCTCCATCGCGTTACTACTGTTTCTTTAGGATTGAAGACAGCAGTCATACCAAAATACTCCTCAAAACAGTAAGACATCTGTTAATTATGATGTCGTCGCTCACGTTTTCCATAATACCGGCCGCCTCTCCGGCCCCTAAAGCCATCAAAACCGGTGCTCTATAAAATCTAATCTTAGAATCTTTTGATAACATTTATTATTATTCAATACTTTTAGTCTAATATTAAAATTAATTAAAAATCATTTCTATTAAAAACTTTTTGTTTATAAAATTCAAATTTTTTTAATTCAAAAACAGTTTTTAAAACTTCTCTTATATTTAAAGAATTATAATAATTAAAACAATTATTATTCCAATACTAGTATTTTGACAATTCGTGGACAATTTCTTCTTATTTGGTCTTCAATTGTTTGTCGATACAAATGGTTTTGGTTGACATGAATCACAGTTTCTTTCAAATGCAAGACTCGATTCAATATTTGCTGTATTTCCGTAAGACTCACTTCTTCTGATCTCAACTTCAAAACTCTTAGTTTTGGCAAAAACTCATCGATTCCTTTGAATGATATTTGACTTCCAATTGATATACAATTAACTGTTAAATGAATTAATTCATTGAAACCATTGAATACTTCAAATGATATGTCAATGAATTGAAATGAAAAGATATGAAGTCGTCTTAAATTATTGAATAGTTTTAGAACAGAGATATCGATGGCAACCAATTCTTCAGTTTCTGTGTTCTTAAAGATAACCTCAAATCTAAGACTCTTTAATTGTTTGCAATTAATAGACATTTGTTTCAGAGATTCGACGATAGGTTTAGACTTTAAATTAATTTTATTCCAAATCTTGAGTTCAATTAAATTCTTTAGTTTTGATATAATATTCAATAATTCAATGATTTTATAGTCGTTGTCTTCGTTTATATCGATTCTAATTTCAATATATTTAAGACTTTTGTTGTTATCAATAATACGTATGAAATGATTGAAATCATTGGTATCTCTAATAAGTATATCAATAGTTATAATATTATTCATTTCACTTAAATTATTCAAATCTTTTTCAGTGAAATCCACAAAAAGAGGTTTTATTTTCAATTCATTAACAAATGAAAGACATTTAAAGTCATTCATTGGTTTATCCAAAAGAAGAGTAAAAGTCTTTGAATTAATTTTATTGATTAATATATTCCTCGAAATCTCATCGAAAGCCAAACCAGAGTTGAATTCAATTAAATTATTACAGTATTTGTCGATCAGTGAAACCAATTCTTCGGAGGTATGTCTCGACAAACCATAAGTGCTTTCAAAGACAATACTCTTAATATTCAGACATTTTTTCAAAACCGATTCAAAAGCCTTTAAATTGAAGTCATTTTCGCTGAAGAAATAACTGTCGGAAGAATAGAATCGATTTACCCAAAGATAGTTATGTCTCTGAAATATAGACCTCTGGAACTGTTTTGACACAGACTCGAGTCTGAGTTTGTCTTTTAGTGGTAAGTATTGGAGAATAACTTCAGACAAATCATCACAAATGAGTTCATCAAATGATTGTCTCTTTTGGGTCTCAGTTTCAAAACTAACACTCTTTGATTGACTTAAACCCATTTCAGAAGTAATTATAATGAAATTTAGTGGAAATAAACACTTATTTATTTGATTCAAATAATAATTAAAATTGAATTTGATTTCAAAAACTTGTTTTGATTTTTAACAAAATTCAAACAAAAAAAGCATTAACGGACAAAGTATTAGTAAAGAGGTTTGACTGTAATTTATAACTAGAATTTGACAAAAAAAAAGTTCTCTAAAACCGTTAAACAATTAAATCGATTGCATGACATTAGTTTATAGTTTAGTACAGTTAAACTCAAATATTGAAACATAAATAGATTTGTGAAAACATTTTTGAAATGAATTTTTGGAAAAAAAACAATTTCATAAATAAATTATCCATTTCTGGCAAGTTTTAGATACTTTACTCAAATGATAAATGACTGTATCTAAAATTTTTTTTGAAGAATATATATACATATATTGAAATTCAATTCTCTTTTTGGTGCCCTTTTATTATCTGTATTTTTATACCAGCATCTTATTAATTTGAAAAAGAACCTTTATTAACTATTTGAATACTAATTTTTTTAAACATTATACCATGGTCAAATCTCTATTATAATGAAAACGGTATGACCAAAAACTATAATTTATGTGGATGAAAGATTTAAAAAATTCTCTTAATTATTTTATTAGTTCATATTAAAATGATTGCTGGTTGAATAAATTGTTCGGATTAAAAATAACCAGTTCTAGAATTTTCTAAATTATTAATAATAATATTTTTTTGCAATTTTAGAAAACTATTAAATAAAGATATTCTTTATTCAATGTTTAAGAATATTTCATTTAATTATAGACATCATATAATGAAGTTGAGATTTAGAATACAAAATGAAAAAGATCATTTATTAGACTAACTGTTAGTACCCTTACATAATGATAATTTGACTTACAATTAGACTGAATAATATATTAAAACTAAAGTTAATGCATAGAAACAAGTATCAGTATATATTTATATAATTTAGACACGATATGAAACTCTAATACTAGAAATAATTCATATAAAGGTAAATGTGCAAGATAATTATTAATCTCTATTAGTATCTATTAGTCGTTTAATTATTTCCCTATTTTTATCTCATAATATATTAATATACTAATATTTTTATCTGATTATAAGATGATGTTTCTAATATGATCAAGGCCCATTTAGTGAATAAAAGTATCTGTTACCATGAAGTTATTATCAGGAATACATTTATGCATTTTGTACATGTACAATCTCTTACAAAGAAAGCATGCCATGTAGAGGTTTGTCTCTATGATAACAAAACAGAATAATAATAACAAATAAAAATCGATAGGAAAATCGAAACATGGATATACTATGAGCTTGGTACATTCATTGGTACATATTTTCAAATCGATTTTTTATACAATTCTCTAATAGTAATGACATTGAAATTATTATCGTTTTATTTTCAAATTAAAATAGACTTGAATTAAGATTTAATAAAAGTTGAGTAAAACGATTTGAGCGGTTGATATGCTGTCCAATCCATTGATAGAACAGCCAAACAATAGTTGGCCAAAAATCCGTAAATTAATTTTCCTGATCTGTTTGGTATCGTTTGTATTTCAAATATACAAGATTACTGTCTATTACTACAAGTATGAAACAGAATATCATACAAAACACTTCAACGGTAATCCTGAAATAGTGGACATTCCAGCCGTTTCCGTATGTGTGACAGAAGACGCCATATTCTCAAAGTCAAAAGTTAGGTCGAAGTTCCCTGAAATTGATGGACAAATTGAACCCTTCTTTAAACGAGTGGACAAATTGAATGCCTCCGATCATATAAAAAACAAAATCAAAGAAAAATTTTATGGCGTTTATGTTTTAAATAAACTAAATTATCACAACTACTTTGATCTGACCCTCAATGAAAGCTTTCTAAGCGGATGTTTTATGGCTCACATTACTAAATGGATGGTAGATAATAGAGCTCCTTATCTAAGGAGTTGTTCGTCGTTCAGTCCAATTCTGGAGAGTAGAGTCCTCAGTGAAGGTCCTACTTATGACTTGTTTGACGCCAAATGTTTCACATTTTTCAGTAGACAACAGAGTGGTATCAAATCCATAACTGATATGCAAATGTTAAGTAAATATTTGGAACTAAGAGCACATGTAATGCATATTCCCATCGAAATGAATGAAATAAACCCGATATTCGAAGGACCGAAGTCTGTCTATATGTTCATTCACGACCCCTATAGTATGCCTTCATTTGAAGTAATGGATGGAATTCATATAAAACCAGGAAAAAAATATGACATACGCTTTTGGTCGACCACTAAATCACTAATGAAAGCGCCCTATCCTTCAAACTGTTACGATTATCACAAAAATTTCAATTCTGAAAAGTCAGTGAAGACTCGGCATCAATGCCTTCATAACTGTTATATCGACAAATCAAAGGAATTAAACCTCTGCTATAAATCGAAATATGTTGTGTTCAATGACCACAAGTTTAAGTCATACCATCCAAGTGGTAATCATGGCCATTGCACTCATGACCATAAAATAACTAACCAATGCAATCAACAATGTCAACTCAACTGCCATCAGAAGGAATATCATTTTGACTACAAAGAAAGTGACCCTGGTTATTTTTATAAAGTAATTATTTAATTTTTTCCCCACAATTTAAACAATATTTTTGTAATATATGTCAGGAACTGATGTCAAATGTCAATGAAAATGACAGTCTGGTAGACCTGCATTACCGTAAGTACAAACAAACAGAATATGTCGAACGTCCCGTTCAGTCGATGTGCGCTACCATTCAAGCGGTGCTCATTTCACTCCTTATATGGTTCGGGTTATCGATATTTTCTTTCAGTTCTGCCTTTGAAACGGCTGTTAACAAAGCAAAGCCTCACATGTATTCCGTAACTACTTTTGAAGATAAAGTATCGCCGAGTGTTGTAACAGTTATGTCAAACAGTGAACATAAGCCAACCGTTGCATTCAATGAAACTGAAGTAAAAGATGCACAGAATGATCAACAAATGGTTAAACCAAAGTTTATGCCAACAACTACCGGATCCAATGTTAAGATGGATCACTACAATGCCTTCATTTCCAAAGTAGTGGAGGGCTATCCGATCTCACACACTATAGACATGTCACAGAAAAAGCCATTTACACAATACTGAGCGCACAATTTATTGCTTGATATATGACCTTAACTCAAATAAAGTTATATTCAATTATAAATTCATATCTTAAAAATGTTTGTCAAAGGATTTAATCATAAAAAGATAAAAATAATTTTAAAGGAAAGAGTTATACATTAAATGTCTTTTTATTGGAAATAAGAAGGTATTTGAATTTGGATAGAATTAGATCCGAGGTTTTAATAAATTGGTGTCAACATTATTGAAGCACAACTGATAATTTGTTTGACTTTTTATCTAACAGTTGTTGTCTAAATCATGTTTATTTTGAAACTAAAATAATCTATTAATATGTCAGTCATATAATATTTAAAATATGTTTTAAATAACTTTTTGACAATTGATTCGCACATATTTTACAAACAAATTATATTTTCTGTATTTTGAGTGAAATTATTTATATAATAAACTATTTTAAACAAATATAATGCTATAATAATCGATATTTATTATCTAATATCACTGAAATCATCCACATATTAATTGAAGCATGAAATAATTAGCAAGATAATGCAAAGTACTGTAAAATATAAGCTTTTTCTTATCAATATTTTAATTGATTCATAAGAAAAGCAAAAAGTATTTCTATTAATAGAAAGTTTAAAATTCATTAGAAATAAGTAATAACTCTTAAAAGGTTTGAATGCAATTTTAATTTGAAGATTTAGAAAACAATTAAAAAGTATCTCTAATTAGGTGTGAATATTAACTTAAAGGTGTCTTTGACTGAGTAATGATTGTTATTTTGCTTTCTTTAGACCGGTTTTCTTCTTAAGGAAAGTCTTTTTTATTACACTTTTGTTTCAGTTATTTCATTGATTTAGAAAATGTCTTAAAAATGTTTACAAAATATATTTTGAATAAAGTTTTGTCAACAGTTTTGACTGTTTTAATTGGTGTCCAATTTATTGGAGGTTTAAAAGTGAATAATAATAAAATATCAGCTGAAGAACTGGAAGACAATTCTTCACCGAATAATACAAAAACTCAGGATTTAGAGACCGATTCCTCTTATAAAATGTCTGAATATGTGACAGAATTACCGACTTTAGATTATATGAGTTCTGATTCAAAACAATCGCGAAAATCAATTAAAAAGAAAAATAAATTTGATTTCAACCAAAAAGAATATTTTAACAGAGAAGCCATCGATGAAGACCAAGAAGATAGAGATGGTTATAGAGATAAATATAAAGAAGATTATAAAGAAGGAGGTTATAAAGAAGATAAAAAAATTATTGTGAAATATATACCAATACCTATATATTTGTAAGTTACCTTGTTATTATTATTTATAATAAGTATTCTTTGAATCATCTAGGCCTGCCAAAGGAAAACCTAAACCCAAACCAATAAAATCAGTGAATTCATTTCAGCATGGTGACTTGTTTAACATTAAATCCCCTAATGAATATGACTTAATGGAGACCAATGAACTCAATCGCCATTCATTACCCATGAATTCAATGAATGCAATGAATTCAGATTTTGGATTAACGCCAATGAATGGCGGTTTTGGAAATTATAATTTTATGGATAATAGCAATGGATTTAACCAAAAGAAAAAGGTTGGAATAATTCCCACTTTCAGTAATCAAAATTATGGAACTTCTTTGGGAAAAACTGGTGGTAATCATAATAATAATAATAATATTAATAATATTATTAATGGCTGTAGTTCTGGAGGATGTGATTCATTTGAAGACAAGAAATTTGATGAAGATTTGAATGATATGTTTAACAATAAAATTAATATGAATCAAATGAATTTAAGAAATGACCATGTTCTTAATGATTATCAAGATATGTATGCAAACAATAATAAGTTCAAAGTAATGAAAATGAAGCCAATGGTTAAAATGCAAACCAAAAAGAATATAATACCTAACGATTACTTCGAAGAAGAGGTCAACCCTTTAAACGAGGAAATGGCAAGTGATCTGAGCCAAGAGTATTTCGGCCAAAATTCTGACCAAGGTAATTTATCTAAAGCCAAAGAAATAGCGAAAATGTTAAAAATATTGGAAAAATTTTAATAAGAGTAAAGTATAAACAAGATCATTTATTTTTTAAGAAATGATTTTTTCATTATTTTACTATCATTTTGAATGATTCATTTATCATAAATTGTTTCTGAGCCAATTTTTCCAATGTTGTTTTATAAGGAAATATACCTTAATATGTTTAAATTGAATAAAATAGGTCAATAGATATTCATATGACCATGGTGATTCATTGAATTTTAATATTCAGAAAACAGCTTTTAGTTAATATAATCTCAAATTTCATTTGAAATTATAATTTTAATTTCAATAAATTCAATATAGAAATAAAAATAACGCTATAATGAATCAATATAAAATTAATATTCTATTGATCATGCTTATTTCATTATAATTTAAATTAAAATTAAGACAAAGTTGATCATTTTACAACTTTAACTTATATTGTTACTCTTAAAAATGACATTTTATAAATGTAGAGTTTAATTAAATAAAGCAATTGAAAGAAAATGCCCTTGATTCTTTTTGTTTTTTAATCATATAAAGTGTTTTGAAATCAAATTTATAAAAACATCTGATGTTATCAATAATTTCAATAACTCTTTTAGTACTAGTTTTTCCTTGGCACACTTGAAAAAACAACTTTCAAGGCCTTAAACACACTATGAAGTTACTTTGAAAGCGGAATTTTACTGGTTGCTAAATAACTAACTGGTTAATAAGTTTTTTCGGATGAGAAATTTTTTTATTTAATTAATTGAAAAAAAAAATATTTTATTAAACAAAAATCTGTAAAATATCCTGAAAACCATATGTTGTGAGGCTTTAATTAAATGGCAGAACAACTAATTTTTTTTATCTTAAAACACATATGAGTTATATTATATAAGATATAATTCTAAGATTTATATAT
>JAQFZL010000599.1:0-14513 GCA_034695685.1 Galumna lanceata
AAAAAGTGGTAAAAGAGTGAAGTATTTTATAATTTCTTAAACATTTTTGATATTCATTTTTATGTGTTTTTTTCAGTGAATTTTATTATTCATTCATTCATTAGAATTGCACTTAAAATACGTTTTTTCATTCAAATCTCGGATCGATTCAAGCTTTTTATGCGTATTTCAACACTCAATTGATTTATAAGACATCAGAATTGATAAACATTTTGATCCTGGTCAATGATATTTCCATTGATTCACTGTTGACACTTATTCTGTGATTTGTTTTGTTTTAGTGTCGTATATATCCAATGATATCATACCTTAAACATATTATATGACTGATTATAATATTTTTGAATTCATTTATAATATTCTGATTCAATTTGTTTGTCGTTTTGTTGATAGTTTTGATCAGAAAATTCAATTAAATTTAGTTATTCATTGAATTGATTTTTTTGTCTCTATTTTTATGTATATTTTGATTCCGTTTTTAGTGAATGTCATGTAATGTAAATCCGATTCAATATATTTGACATAAGATTTTGATCGATTTAAAAATGCTTTTTGTTTTTCACTTCGACTGAATTAATTCGTAAGTCATAAGTCTTTTTTCGGTACTCTTTGTATAAATCGTTTGGTTTTCTATTTCTTGAGTTATTTTCTTCTCTTCGTTTCAATTGATTAAATTTTATGACATTTTCGGATATCTCCTCTTCTTTTGCTTTTCTCATAGACTTTAATCTTGTTTTTCATTCATTTTATTTATCCAATCATTCAAATCGTTTTGACTGACAATTAATATTATTATTGATTTTAGTTTTCAATTATCTTTTCATTTGTGATGCCTATAATCGACAACAAAGAAATTGAAAATCTAGATTGAAATGCGTTTATTTCATGGTATTATTTCATTAGCAACTATCAACATTTCACGAGTGGATAACTAATGAAATTTCACGTCAAATGCAATTACTATTTCCACACTTTTAACAACTAATGATTCCTTTGTTTGTAGAGAAATATTCTTTTAAAATCTCACTAAAGATTTATTGATATAACTCTTTGACACTTAAAATAGTTAATCGTTTTAAAAGAGTTGAGACCATCATTTGTCTCTTAAAGACAGCGATTGTCTTATTGTTACTCAAAACTAATAGATTTAAGAAAATCATATAAAATAGTAATATATTAGACCATAGATGAGTGCTTCCAAAGATTGCTTATTTCCTAATAGACTATATTCTGTTAAGAGCCGACTTTCAGACCAATTCCAGAGTCAATAAGATTATAGACCTTTTGAATGGATGGTTGTGTTGGTCCTTATAATCCCTGTGATAATAGGTTAACACCAGAGCCTAAGTAATAGCACCAACAGGTTGTTGTTTAGGCACTCTTATATCACATCTATGTTTAGACCAAATAGATTGTGGTTTGCGTTTAGTCGACCAATAATTTGAGTCATGATTTGCTGCACGCAATACAACAACAACACCAAAACCAGATAATACAGTAATATAATTGTACTCTCACTTTGACTGACTATCACATTCTCAATGTTTGTGTCAAAATCCATTTATTTAGTCTGAGAGGAAGTTCACTATCTTTTTATTTGGAACCACTTTTTTGTTTCATTTTTATGTTTGAAATTTATTTTATTTTTAATTTCCTTTCGTTTCAGTTCTCTGTTGTCTCTATTTTAGAGTATATTCTAATATAAACCTACCGTTTAATGCCCTTTCCTTTTGGTGTTTGAGTTTGACTTTTAGTTAAGTTATTGCTGTAATGCTTGTGAGCACTCATTAGTGAATATCTGTCTTCAGGCTATTTGAGAGGATCTCTAAACTTATTGATAGAAAGCAATGGAAAGCAATGCTTATATAATGGCTTTTGATAACTATTTTCTTGACTCTTACTTAGATTTCAGTTTATATAATATCTAAGAACACATAATATAAGGTTCAGTAATAAGAGATTGTTGTGTGTGTGTGTGTGTATGTGTGTGTATGTGAATGTGTGTGTATGTGTGCGAGTGTGTGAGAGAGAAAGAGAGAATCGTTTCTTTTGAACTCAGTCTTGAAAATTATCAAAACATAAAATATTGGATAATTTTCTACATTAAGTCATACTCTAAGTGAACGAATGACTCAGTGTTTGGGATCGATATTCTTGAAAATGTTCTTCGAGTAAATAAATTTTTATGAAATTCAAAGCAGAGCTCAACTAAAATCACAACTACACCACACACTACAGCACATCCATCTCTTCGAGTTTGTTAGCCATCAGTTGAAATCTTTCCGACACACTATCAAAAGAGAGACCAAAAAATAGAGGAATTTCTTTTCACTTATAATTTTCAAATGAAAATTGTGTTCATCTCTCACTCTGACCGACTTCTATCCCTCCCCTCTTTCTCTAAATTTGTGGTGTGATATGACTGCAATTCTTCACCCAATTATTGATGACTTCAACACAATTTATATATTTTCACTAACATTTGCTTTATATAAATAAAAGCCAAAAAATATATTCCGCTCTCTATTAGAGTCTTCTCTTCTGAACCCAATTTCTCTCTTCTGTTGGAAACTGTAAATTGAATTTTATACTCAATTCTGCTTAAGGGACGACTCAAATTTGTCTCAACTCAATCTCTCTCTCCATCTCACACACACTCATTCTCTCTCTCTCTCTCTCTCTCTCTCTCTCTCTCTCTCGCGATGAGTGTTAAGGTTTTTTTTAAAAAAAGTAGTTCGAGATTGCAGTCATCGCTAATATTAGAGGAAATCTAATATTTTCGCCTCGAATTTAGTTGAGAATAACCGAACCAAATATAGCTCATCGACTCATCGCCTCTTTTCCACCACAAATATGCCTAATGTTTAAATTCTCCTTGCTCAGCTCAGCTCAACTCTCAGCACATTCATTCTCTTTTACTCTGTGTCATGACTTGAGGCCAAAGTCATATCAAATACAGTATTAGATATTGAATGATATTCGAGAGAATTCGCTCTCTTTTGTCGGCCATTACTTTGAATTAGAAATTTATTTAACTTTTTCTGAGAAACACAACTATATATTTGTACATTAGATGTGCTTTAGTTTTAGAGGAACGGTTAGAATAGCACGTAATGTCAACTCTCTAGAGATGGTTATGTCAAATAGTTCTGTTTGAGTCTACTGTGCCATCAGTTCGTCGCTCTCTTTCTCACAATTTTGTGAATTGACGTTCAATTTGTTAGTTTGAGTTTAAAAATCAGAGGACGTGTCCCATCAAATCCCGGTTTTGTCTCTCATCCTATTTCTCATCGATTGCTTAAAAAATTTGTGGAAACGACACAGTAGTGAATAAGTCGGTCTATCAGTCCATCTCTTGTTGGCTAATGTTTTATTTGTAAAGTGCGGACATTTTTATTCCTGTGTTTTAAAGGAGACTCCAATGACTAACAATTAAATCCCAAGCGATTGATATTATGGACAGAAATAATGCGAATCACATCCCTTACCATTACTATCGTCTTTCTGTTGGCAATCCATTAAAGTTTTGATTTTTATCACTCGGAATAAAACAACATTTTTTCTTATTTTTCGAGATTTCGGTTTCGATTTAAAGCTAGTATTGAATTAATAGCTGACTATATGTAGGAGTAAAAGGTTTTCTCAAAATAAATTCAAAGCGTTATTTAAATGAAAAAAAAAATTATATAAAACTTTTTGGGAATTTATTTTTTCGATTATATTTAGTAGTCGTTTGAGTGAATGCTCTGATTATTCAATGCCTACACTGAAAGGCGTTTCGTTGATATTTAACACAGAATTCGTGTCGATTTTCTTTTAAGATAATTAAATGTCAGTGCTATCAGCGGGAGCTATACTCACATGTGCTGTGCTATTCCTTCTGACTGTCTGTCAGTTTCAATTAAAAATTCTAAATATTCCTCTTTTTTCTACTTCACAATTATGTAAGACTCTGACTACTCTTTACTCAAGTCTTGTTAAAAGTGTTATAAAATAATTCTGTTCCCCATTTCGATAGATTGTGTTGTAAATGAAGTATCCGTTTATATATTGACTCGAAAAATATCTCCACTCCTCTCGTTGTGAAGCAGTGAATAAGAGTTAGTGTTTTATTACTGCTTTTGTTATATAACTTATATTCAAGTCTTAGTTTTATTGCCCTAAAGATTGATAATAAACTAAAATATTATTTTATAATCATTTCAGCGATAGATTGTCACAAATGCCACCGAATTTAGTTTATTGTGTTTCTCACAAAAGATTTATTGCTTTTTCTCTTTCAATCTTTGCTAACAGTTTTTCCGTATTCCAGACTAAAGTGTGAGCTCTGATCCGATCCGATCCGGTCGAGTCATATCTGTAGGTCTCGTCTCCTCTTTTAAGGCAATATCCTGTACTTTTGGTGTCATTTTGCCCTAAATCCGGGCCCTTCTGTCTATTGGTTTACTTTAGGTCCGCTTATGTTATTATAAATGGCATTTCGTCTTCTCTCTTACTAACGATCGACTTTGTCTTCTCGACTGGCGATAAACCCGTCATATATACTGAATATTACCACCGATTGTCGTCAATCTCTTCACTTTTGTATCTGAGCTCTTCCTACTGTCCTTATAGTTATGGTTAGCTTTTGGAATGAGTTTTCATTTTTGGCGATTTTAATCTACGTTTCCCTTATTGTGCAAACATTGACGACGACATCATTAGTATTGCTGTCGTCTCCCAAAGCATATGATATTAATATAACTTTTATTATAGAAAAGAGTGACTCCATATTCACGAACAATACATTTAATATTCGACTCTTTTCTGAGTGATGGCTAACCTCCAGCTGTGCTTTTGCTGGTAATTATGAGACGACATTTAATATGACTTATTATAACCGAAATTGAATGCTATGTTGTGTTACAGTTGTGTCAGAAGAGACACAAATACAGGACATAATAGGGATTCGATCAATAATGATAAGGAGTTGTGCCATACATTTCTTATTGGCAAAGATGGCAACGCACAGGTCGCACATGCGTCACATCCGTTGATGATATGTGTCTGTGGCAGTAGTGGTCGTCATCCCGAATGCCAATTGAGGTCTCATCTCCACCTTTTCTATGTTTAGCAGCGAGTAATTGAGCAGTCGATGAGTGCTCTTCAATGAAGTGCAACTTCTCTGCCACTGACTTATTATTGATAGACAGAATGCCATTACTAACAGCACTAGAATAGTAGAGCACAGCCTATCAGACAATAAACTGTATTAGAAAATTGTACACAAACTGTAGTTCAAGAAAACACTATTATAGTGGAACTATTTCTGGTTTAGTAGTGTTTTTAATATAACCAGAGTTTGTAACGTCTGATTGATATTAGAATTGGGTATCTTTTCACTCCACCCAACACTCCATACATAGTTTTCCAAAGATATTGTTTTTGATGTCTATTTGAACAACACTCAGAATAACCGCACCGACAATTAACTGAGTAAATGACTGAATCATTAGTAGTTTTATTAGTTTTCAATTCAAATCGAAAATACATTTTCCATATAATCTTCGAGAATATAATTTCGTAATTAAAGGGCTTTTGTTGGAAATCGTCGTTTCTCTCGATTTAACTCATTCTTTGTTACTTGACTTCTGTATTAATAAATAGTAAACATTGGTATATGTCGTTCCCATTTTGCAAATAAGCTCCGGGCCTATCATATTGTTTGCCATTTTCACTCTTCACTAAATGTTTGCTGCAATTTATTTTAATAATACTTTTGAACTGAACTCACTTGAAAAGGGCTCTGCACTCAGCCTTTTCTATTCTGGGCATCATTTGTACTGAAAAATATGAAAAATGAGATCTTGTGTGAGATGTGTTTCCTCAATGCAATAGCGACGCATCGCTGCCTTTCTTCTGATAATTTATAATTACTTTGATTTTAAAGTCATACCTGTTTTTATCAAACACTTCAATGCTTTGAACCTTTTTTCATGAAATACTATACATTTTGGGAATAAATCTAAAAAAAGTTTTCTCTTTGATTTTGTTTCGCTATTTTTGGGTTTTGTTTGTGACTCTGTTTCTGGTCTGAGATAACACTAATGTTATGCCATTGAATGTTGTGATTAGAAAATATGAAGAAACCATTTGAAAGCATTTCCAAATTGAAAGGCTCTGAGCTCTTCAGTTGTAGTTATGAGGCGCTGACGGCGTTCAAAGCGGTTCAGTCAGTGATATATTTAATGTTAAGTAAGTGTGAGATAAGGTTATTGGCATTCGCACAGAACACAGAATTCGAGGCAAAAGGTTAACGTTTGATTATTTTTGGGTGCGGGCCTTATCATCATAACCACTGCTCAGCACATCTACAACGGCAGTGCTGGTGTATATCGTGATTTGGTGTCACACAACACCGTTGGATGCCATCACACATTTGATTTTCCCGGAGTATATCTTTGGTATTAGAAGACGTACTGTAAGCCACTAACCATCTCCTGTCTAGAGATCAGTACAGCGGGAGATTCACATTTAAAACCCAAAAACTAAGCAAAAAGGATAACCTCTTTTTAGATTTGATAGCTTTACAAAAGCAAAAATTGTCTTACAATCCGAGCACAAACTGTCAGTATTTCACAATACCTGAACTCTATTTCGGATTTTACTTTAATTTATGCGAAAAACTGTTTTATGTTTTAGGGTTTCGTTTTGAGGCTTTGAATTGTAGATAAAAATTAGTTTTTCTCTCTCTTATGGAGAGTTTGAGTGAAAACTCATTTAATTATTATCGGATTCGCGGTTTTGGATTCAGATTTATTCAAATATTGTTCGCGACTCACAATATGTATAAATACAGCTGTCATTAATCCCAATGTGTTATATATGTATTGGTTGTGATGTTTTGGTTTTTCTATGGATTCGGCTTGTGTCACAGCTTTTACTGTTCATCAACTTCTCTGAACAGAACATTGAGAACAGTAACAGTCCTTTTGCTGTCGTCAGCCTCTCTGTTAGTGATTAAATGTTGTCCTTATATTAGACTTTTCCCGTTATGAATGGCCGTACATATTGTGGGCATATATATACTGACATATACTCCAAATGTTTTACGTTTGGTTGGATTGTAATTCAGAGCCACAGACTATAAGATATCGTAAATTGCGATCACAACTAAAAGCTTTGATGACTGCAATGTTGAGCCCATAGTTTGATGCATAGGGCAGGACAAGGCTTAAGAGCTGATGCAAACAAAGGATACACCAAAGTGTAAATGTATATATCGGGCGAACCAGTGATGAGACAATAAAAGTCGTTGTGAGCCTCCAGTGGCGGAGAGAACAGTCCCCTAATTCTGTATTATTATATTTGTTGTGTTTATATCAAATGCTTTCTCTGATTGTCTGTACTCTTACTAAAGTAGTTCACGACCCGAACCCAATCCCAGTTCTAATCTCAGAACTGTTCAGAAAAGCATAAAATGTTTGCTCAAAGAGAGACAGAAAAAGTAGTTAACTATTAGAGCAATACCAGGAATGAGCACAGAATGAGCACAATATGAGTGCAAAATAGTTGTGTTGCATAAGTATTGCATTAGTGAGTAAAAGGTTTCACCGAAGCATTTTTTGGTCGGTTCCCTATTTCGGATTGTATTGATGTCTGTTCGGCTCGTGTCAGGACTGTTTCCGCCACACATCACATTTCGCAGCACATATTATTGCCATCCATATGAGTGGCAAAGTCGGCACAGAATGAAAATGTGCTGAGATTTACGAATTACTTTTTGATATTGGCTTCAATACTATGTTAGCACTGGTATTGTAGCACAACTAATATGCCTCTCATTCCTATCACGCCTTTTATGCTGACGTTAACATTGCATTCACACACTGTTGAACATTATATTCGAGGAGAGACACACTTTTTTAGCTCTCTTTCCAAATACTCCGACAGAGAAATCACTTTTTTTCTTGAATTATTTTTTTTCGTTTTTGTCGTCTACTTTGCAATCGCTTTGTTTGCAATTTTTAATTTAACTTCACTTTCAGGAAGAGTTGTGCTCTGAGTCTGTGCTCAGTGAACACTGGCATCAAGTATTGTCTTAATCGTATTTAATACCGATTTAATAGGAAATATATCTTTTTGTATGAAAAACGTGTGAAAAAGCAAATAAAGCGAAAGGAATACTACACGACATTTATTTTCTATTATTAGATGAGTTTTTTCTCTCTTCTATTATAAGTGTTTTCTCTTTCGTTAATAATTTTCAGTCTCACATCTAATCTCAACTGATTTGCGATACATTTATGGTTCATCTCTTTTCCTATACTTGTGTCCGGATTCAACTCTTGAGAGCTCCACAAATATTATTTATATACTATTTTTAGTAGAATTTCTTTCTTTAAGAAGTAAAGTAAAGCCTCAAAATGAGTAGATCTGGAAAATATACTTAAGTCTAAACAGAGTTCTAAAGTGAGTGCAAATACCATATCAAACACTCATATCAAATGAAGTGTTATTAGAGAAAGAAATAAAGATTTTCGATGGTCTCCGGTTGTGTCCACCAGTGGACTCCCCACTAAGTCCTGAGCTCTTCCTCTGTCTCATGAATTTTTCATTCAGAGTTAAGGCTTTTCAAATATTAGGGCTCAAAAAAACGTCGCCATTCAATGAAGTTACTGCTAAAGAAAGGCCACTCTTTTTGTGGTATTCCTTCACTAAATATATTCCGTCTCATGAATCTGACCATCAGTTTCCTTAATTTTTTTTATTCACTGACCGGACCGGACGTTAGCGCACAGCACACACACACACACAGATATACTCCATAAGAGATGTATAATCAAGTTTTTAGTGTACTTTTAATCCCAATTTAGTTAATAAAAAAAGTAAAAAGAGATCATAAGATATGTATAAAAAAAAAGTAGTAATAAATTAAATTAATTAAGAAATTTATTCAAACATTGAATCGAGAAATAAGTGACTAAATTATCAGAAAAAAAGTTATTTATTTAAGTCATTAGTTTAAGAAAAATTGCATTTCATTAGTTCTCGATTGGATTCACAACATTTCAGATCAGTTTTAAAATATCTATGAAAAACATGTTTGCAAAATGATCAAGGTAAAAGAGAAAAAGATTTCAATCCATTTAATATCATAATGAGTTTACTATGAAATATATATAAAACCTTAAATTAAAAAAAAAGTAGTGATAAGTGTGTCGGCACTCCGTATATAAAATCTCAATTAAAGTCAATTTTGTTTGGAATTTTTAATGAATACCATATTTATTGCCATATTTATTGCCTAGATTGTTGCCTAGATTCAATCACTTAAAAAATAGTAATATTATTAAAATTATTTTGAAATTTACGTCAAAATATTTCTTTTATAAAAAATCATATATTAATGCAAATGAATTATATAATAGTTTAAAATTCAGAGATTATATAGAATTAAATACTATCTAACCGAGATAAA
This sequence comes from Galumna lanceata, assembly GCA_034695685.1. Classification (NCBI taxonomy): domain Eukaryota; kingdom Metazoa; phylum Arthropoda; class Arachnida; order Sarcoptiformes; family Galumnidae; genus Galumna; species Galumna lanceata. The sequence continues at coordinate 9,461 of JAQFZL010000599.1, forward strand.
AAGACCTTTGCAACTTCAATTACTATACCTGATAATTTCTTATTAATTCAGTATATCGTTGTCTTAATTTTGAAATTAATTTAGTTAATTTAGCTTGTGAAAAACGCGTTTCTCGGGTGGCAATCATCTGATTTAATGCATTTTTTTGATAAAATTTTATTTTTACTAAAAAATTCCGACTTTTTTCTCATTTTTTATATAAAAAGTAGACTATAATTAAGATTTAAAACATATTTAGAGTATATTTGATTTATAATCTCTTTATCCAATTTGAATAATTAGCGAATAAAATATAATTAAATATATGACTGATTTTAAACAGATTTAGAATTTTGTGTTTTAACCAAAAGCTGTTTTGACTGTTGATCCGCTTATTTATGGCCATATGTTTTCGGTTAATATTAAACGTTTTCAACAAAATTTATTATTCAATTGATTGGCTCTAATTTTCTTGACTTAAAATTGCATTTTAATTGATATTCAAATTTAGCGAAAGATTGATAGCATTTATTAAAAATTCCTAAATTATTAAAGCAATGAAATATTAAATTCATAATTAAAAGGTTTCAAACCCGGAGTATATAAACACATCGACACAGTTTGGGCACAAGTCATCATAACTTTGATTTATTCCGTCTATTTTTACCTTATATTCAATAAGCAATTTATTGATTTCAAGTCATTAGATATGAATCAAAAGTGCATTTATTTATCCACTGAAAATCAGTGCCATTCCGACACTTGTGGTTGACTTTTCCTAAACTTAATAATAGAGTTATTTTAATACAAATTCCTCTTTTTTCAGTACACCACTCACTCACTCACTCTCTCTATGGTTCTTAAAACTGATAAATAATTCATTTGTGAATTAGTAATATCTGATAAATATTATATTTATGCGCATTACTTAAGTCAACACTAAATAAGGCACACAAAACACTATTTTGCTCTCAAATAATATTTTGTTCATTCAATGTGTGCCTCGAAAGTGGTTTATGAATGAAATTGTGGTTAAAAATACGTCTGCACTGAATGTCAAAACAGTGATTATAACTCAATTGATTCCTCTGTTTGTTGTATAAGATTTGTGTCATTTTTCTTCTCTTTATTTCTTCGTCACTCTTTTGTTGACCTCTTGTTCTCATCGATTGAATTTCAAATTCTTGTTTATTTATTCTGTGCCCGATTTCTAATATCTGTGTTTTTCTTTTCACAAACAATACTTTGAATGAAATTTAAATTTGTGTTGACTTGTGTTGTGTTGACACTACTTTTTATTCATTGCATTGAATACCTTCTTTTTTTAATGCAGGTATCGCTTTCCCTAACCAACTGTCAGTTGGGTGTCTCCGGAGATAAATATGAGACAATATATTAGTGGCCACTATTGGACTTGTCTTCAATGTAAGTCACTTAAAGTTTAGTCAGTTATACGTCCAGTAGTTGTAAACATAGTTAGCTTTAATGCCGGTTATATTGGATGTGAAATGTAGTAAAACTACAATCATTTGGAGGACTGGCAGTACTCTATGGCAACAATAGCTCAAACCTAATTACAAAGAGATTGTCCATTACAGACATTGGACGGGTATTGCACTCAAATTCAATATGGCTTTAAGTGAAGGACTGGCTCTTCTCTAGCCCTGTCTGTAGTGGAATATTGGCTTTTCTAAGCATTTGATATCACGTATTCGTTTGCCATACAATGCAATAAAAGGCCAACAATTTCTTCCTATCTTACAATTGCAGAACTCATTCTACTCTCATTTACTTCTATACCCTACAGAAGGTTTAACTCATTACCAGAGCCATAGCCCGGCCTAAGCCTAACCATTAGCTTATTAATCATTAATGTGTTGTACGAAACGCACTCTGAATATCGATATTAAGAATAATAATTTGATCAGAAAAATGACTTATTTATGAATTATTTTTTATTAAATGTTTAATTAATTGAAAAAACACGAAAAGTAATAAAACATTTTTATCAGATTATAAACACATTATTATAAAATATTTTACTCTTAAAACAAGTCTTAACAGTAATACTGAGAAGGAATTCATTCATTCATTCAATTTTCAATATATTATAATATAATATAATTCTGTTAAACATAAACACAATTTACATAATTTTTAGAAAAATAATTTCTCGCCCAAACATTGAGAATATCTAATGAATAGTGTTTTACTCATTTTACTCAAATTCCGTATTAATGAATATATTATTAAATATTAGTTAATTCATAAATCAAAAACTAGTGCTAAACTATTTTCTACTAAAATACTATCAGATAATTATTATATAATATATAAATACATAATTAATTCAAAAGAATTTTTCATAAAAAATAATAACACAATGGGTTAGAGAAATTGTGCCTCGCTCCTTTTTCAATTTATCAATTATATCATCTGAGAAGCTTTTTATCTCGAATTTGAGTCATGAATTTTTTGTTACTTCTCTCTTATTCTCTTCCGTTTCAGACCATATGCTGTTTCATAAGCTCTAAATGTCGACCAAAAATTATTTAATAGTCTTTCGACTGTTTAGCAAATTCTGAATCACTTTTCTCTTAACGCATTTCTATTGATTTGAGTGCTGACTGTAATTTAGTCTTAACTCTGGGAACACCACACAAACAATTTGAGCTGAAAATTCAGATTAGCTGTTGGTTAGGGCTTTTTGTATATCTCATATATATTTTACGATCTCTACTAAACTATTACCGAAACTGACTCAACGATAAAGTAGTAAATAGTGTAAAGAGAAGCCAGAGCTCAGGTCTAACTGAAATCTAGCTCTAAGCCCGACTAAAGCCCGAGCAAAGCGACTAAACCTCATCAGACTAAGAGATCATTTAGTCTTTACAACACATGATTTCAATGAGTCGACTGTTTGAACATATTTTTCATCATTCAATTGATGAATATATTCTGCGGCGAAGACTACCATTTAGTAGATTTTAGAACTGATCCATCCATGAGTCTACTGATCAAATGAGTAATAGTATTGAAGAACAGCTAAAAAGCTAATGTTATTTAACTGAAAACCGTTTTTAATCATCAAAAGTGGTGCCAAAAAAGCAAACTTTGTTTCCACTGCTCTTCTCATCTGAAAGGGAAGTGTTCTGACAGTACTTTTTTTCTGCTTATTTTTTCTCCATTCAATCGCTATTGAAATGAGTGGCAAATTGTCTTCTATGTTGTGCACCACATGAGTAATACTAATTTGGGTGGCTATGGATGGCTATGGATTGCTTGTAGTGTTAGTGCAATCGTTGATTCAATTTCTCAAATAATATATTAACCCATGTGTTGAAAGAGCGCTCAACAATAGCGCCATTGTCTGGACTCCGGTCCCGATGTGCTGACGGGTCAAACAAAATGCTCCCATTATTTTGGTATGAATAGGCACAGCCTAACAGAGAGCCATTCCATTTCTATGTGACAGACAATCGCCTAACACAGAGCACAACTGAGAGGAGGTGTTGATGCGAACTTCAGCCACACAATCATTAAAGTCAATCCATTTTCTAGAGTCGCTAAATTAAGTCAAAAATTAACTTTTACGTCATCGAAGTTTTGAAAGAAATATATGTTAACCATAAATTTCGCATAATATTTGAATGTTTTTTATTATTTGAATATAAAGAATATTTATGTCCATTCCATTTGTTTACACCAAATTTTGCATTACTGCGCATGTGCTATAAGCATTTGAATAGATGGCGCATAAAAAGTTAGCGACTCTAGAAAATGGATTGACTTTATCATCATATGTTCATATTTGGGAGGTAACTCCCAAATATGAATACCTCTCAAATATGAACAAGATACCTGAAACTAACCGTGTTCATATTTGGGATTTTAAACTGTAGTATATTATAATCATTAGAAATAATTTTAGCCACTGATATTAAGTTTCAGTTTGAGAGCAGATTTATGTTTGCATGATGAGACCCATTATCAGTGATATCCCTTTGGGATTAAAATAGACCAAATTTTCTCTCAAACTAAAAAGTCAGGTTCTTCCGTCGTTTCCCAGAAAAGCGGCAAAAATAAAGGAAAATTTGGCAAAAAAGGAAAAATCAGCTTTGACCTTCGTATAGGATTAGGGAAATTGAAATTATTTGATTGATAAAAATAACTAACTTTTATTAATCTGGTAGTTTAATTAGATAAATTATTTTCTAACCATGCAAACTATGCTCTTTTATTTAAGCCTAATTGTCGGTTTATATTTATTAGTGTTGTGGGTTTTGATAGGAAAAGTTTTACCGATAAGTTTTGTGAATTACATGAGAGTGAGATAGAAAAGTGTGAGTCCAAGTGTTTTAATATATTGCATATTGAAGTAATTTGGTTTTATAATTTCATTTTTCCAAGCTTAAATTGTTGCGAATTTCAAAGGAAAAATTTTTTCCAAATAATAATAATATTTTATTTAAATTTCTTTTAATTTATAATTAAGTAAAGAATATAATGAGATATTGTGTTATGTCTATAAAAAATAAAAAAGCGCCCCATAAGTCAATTAATGGCAAATACAGACAATTTATTATTTGTGACCAACAAATATTTAGAGAAGTGGGTATAACCAAGATTACAATTATCATTAAATCTTATAAATAATCACTAATAATATGAACAAAATATAGTTAAAGGGGTGTGAAGTGGAACAGTTCAAGAAAATATATGTCAACTATGATATCAAACACAATATCGACGATTATGTGGACAGTATGTCATTAAACTCTTATTTATCGCTCATAATATAAAAATTTTAATAATAATTATTAGATTTTTTTAAGGAGTGTTTATACGCTGAGATATTAATATCTCATAGGATAGCTGAGCAAGCTAAAAAGAACAAAAAAGGTGGTAAGAAAAAGTCTGGAAAATGATCCAAATGTCTGCGAGTTATTATGAAATAAGTTTAATGGGTTATTATCACTGATAACTTAATCGTTATTTACATTAAATTGTTTAATCAAAAATTATAGTAAATAAATATTCATTTGTAGTCAATTAAATTTTTGAGAAAAATTAT
>JAQFZL010000600.1:0-14512 GCA_034695685.1 Galumna lanceata
TCCGATTCTCTATTCTTCACTTATTATTAAAACTATTTATTATTATTAAAAAAAATATTTATAAATAAGACGTTTTCAATGAGTGAATGAAAAATAAGTTGTTTTTCTTTATATTTACTCTTTGGATAAAATTGTAAATCCATTAAAACTAGTAAATGACAGAATGTCTTCATTTCATATCTTAAAAGTTAAAGAACTGAACGCAAAGAATTCGATTTGAAATTCAAATATTATTTATTTTTTTAAATAAGTTTCGTTAAAACTCCTTAATATCTCTGCCGTACCATTAGATGATCTCTTCTCTGTTGTCGACATATTTTTAATATTTGTGTTTAACTATGATTTTAATGTGAAAATTATGAAAAAATTGTGAAGACTTTATTACTTATTTATTAAGTACTTGATTTTGATTGAAAATCCGGCGACACTTTACTCTACTTTAATGTTCGATAAATACTTTATTTTTCATAGAAATGTTATATAAATGTTAGAAGAGCTCAAACTTATTAAACATTTTACCGGTTTTTATCGTTGCTTTTTAGTCTGACCCGACAATAGTTCTCAAATATTTCAACAAAAAGCAAGTTAGCAAGTTAACTTTTTTTTGTTACAAACATGTATTATCATTAATATAACAAAACTGGGTCTGAGTTCAATCAGAAAACTGAATGAATAAAAAATTTGGGGAAAAATCTTATTTATGAGAGAATGAGTTGAAAGAAAAATCAAAAGTAATCTCATTTTCAAAGTGTTATATAAACTACAGTAAAAACAATATATAAACGACTGAATACAGCAAACAAACGAAGAAAAAAACTTAACTTCGAATTATGTCTGATTTATATATAATCGGAACTGTTTTTATTGTAGTAAAAAAACAATTATTGTTTGAAACGAAGGAAATATTTATTACTTTTTACTCAAAGCCTTTAATTTTATATATAATATAAAAACTGATTGGAATACAATAAAAACAATTCCAGGTTAAGATTCGTAGGTTTAGCAACAAATGGAGTTATTCTTGTTTAGAGTCACACTTTTCGTGTCTTACTTTAATACAATTCAAATAATTTATTTACAAAATAATTAATTGGAATAATAGTCATAAAACTAAAGTGTACTCATTTTGAAGTAGTTTTCGAGTTATTACACCAAAAGTCCATAAATTTAGGAATTTTTCAAATATTGTTTGTTTTGAAAATCAGACGTAAATCATAAAAAGTTTGTCAAACAATTCAAAGAAATTTTAATATTTTTTTTATAATTGATTTTATGATGAAAGTCATTGTCTTTGATGTCGTGAAGATAGCAAAGGATAGTTAAACAAAGGGGTGAAGTGACGAAAGTCTTATATAAAAAAAAGTCGTATTTATTCTAAATATTCGTTTAGCGTATAGTCGTTGACAGAAAAGGTGTAAAATCATTGTTTTAGTGACCGTTAAAAAAGGGTCAAAAATAGGGCGAAAAAATGCATATTAGGGTCAGGGAGACTGACTTGAGGTGCGGTTATGCTTTTCGGACGGATTGACGTCAATTGAGGTTAACGTCAGTTTCATTTGCAAATATGTAAATAACAAAATCATTTCGAATAATAATTAATTCGATTCTAAAAAGAATTGAAAGCTTTTCAGTACTTTTGAGGTTAGGAATGGGGTGCGACTCATCCATTAAAGTCCAATTCTTAGGTTATATTTATAAATGAAAAATTCTTTACTCAAAATGAATTAACTTTTGTTTTCTTTAAATAATATATAAATTTATTGAATATTAGATGAGATTATAATCTTTTTTCTTAAGGATTGAGTAATCAGTGATTATTCACTAATCATTTCAAAAGGAATTCTCGCAAATGAGTGAATATTTTAATATTCCTGTAATATATCATACCTTTCTTTAAATTAACGCATAATTTAATCAAAATTAGTTTTAGACTATTTTTTTTTTTGATGAAATAAAATAATTTTCACTCAATTAACTCCTAATTATTAGTGTTTTTCTGATTCATAATTAAAATAGTGTTTTGACGTTCAAATTAGTCTTGTTTTACGAATTGAGTCTCGAAATAATTAAAAGTTTTAATAGGTTTTAGTCCAATTCATGCAATTCTCACATAAATTGAAACGAAATTTTCAGTATTTTTCGAGAAATTATATTAAAATCACATTTTGATAGAAATGACAAAATTTTATTAATTTTTTTTATTAATTTTATTAACTTTTAAATATACAGTAAAACCTCATATCAAATGTTATAACTTATAAATTATAAGTTATAATTAACTACTTATAAATGTTTTTTGGTGTAAACGTGTGCCGCACAGAACTGTCAATTTGACAAAAAAATTATCTTTTATTAACTTTTGTTGAAATGATTTTCAATTAGAAATTATAATTTATAAACAAAAAAGCGGTGATTTTTTTTGAGATAATACTCCGCCGATACTCTGGGCTACTTATTATCAATTTGTGTGATAGTGTTCGGGTAGTGTTAGGAATAAAACAAACTAAGAGTTGAAAGAATGAATAATTAATAAGTTTTTTTACTTTTTAGATACGGCAGTGAATTATCGCTGATCTCTGATTTCACGCAAAACAACTTAACCGCATATTTGGCGAACCAATGGCTCAAAGAAGACTCGTCTAGTCGTCAATCGTTTTGGATTGGATTCCAATCGATAGATAATTTGTCAACGAATACACTCGAGTCGGCCTCCGGTCGGTTCATAAGCAAATATGTGGGCTTCTGGAGGGCAGACCAGCCAAATGTCAAACAGGGAGAGTGTGTCCGCTCATCGCTCACTGATTGGTCGCCAGCAGTGGTTAATGATATTCAACAGACTCAGCAGACGTGGGAATTGGCCCCCTGTGAAGATCTGTTACCTTTCGTTTGCCAAAAACAGACCTGTCCTTCAGGTTTCTCATCAATAATTGAATTTAATTAATTAATTGAATTATGTGTTAATGTTTAGGTTCACACCATTGCTCTAACGGTAAATGCATTAACAGTGCATTTAAATGTGACGGACAGGACGACTGCGGAGACAAATCAGATGAAATGGATTGTCCGCGAAAGTGTCACTACTATTTGCAGAGCTCTGGCGATAAAGTGGTTTCTCCTAATTATCCGAACCGATACGACGGGAACTCTGATTGCAAGTGGACTCTCGAGGGTCCGGTCGGCTCTGGAATGGTATTACAATTTAGTGAATTCGACACCGAATCCAATTTCGATAGCGTCCAGATTTTGGCCGGCGGTCGCACTGAAGAGTCAAGTGTTAATTTGGCCACACTTTCAGGCCATCAAAACCTAAGCTCAAGAATGTTTACGACGGGTTCCAACCTTATGATCGTTAAATTCCGATCTGACGCCAGTGTCGAGAAAAGAGGATTCCGCGCCTCCTGGAAGACAGAACCCATTAAATGTGGCGGAGAAATGTTTGCCACAACTGCTGCACAAGTCATCACATCTCCATTATATCCCGAACCATATCCGGGAGGATTGGAATGTGTTTATGTCATAAACGCACCACAAGGAAAGACTGTCACTCTAGAAGTGGTTGAATTGGATTTAGAACCAGAAAAAGACTACATATATGTGAGGGATGGCTCGGGTTCTACTTATCCTCTTTTAGCTAAACTGAGTGGAAGTCTGTCCGACAATTCGCGATATATAGTGTCGACCGGAAATAAGCTTTATTTGTATTTCTACAGTAGTTTTGGTGACAGTAGACGAGGGTTTGCCATAAGATTCCGCGCCGGCTGTGAAATCGAATACATAGCAGAAGCCGGAAATGTCTCTTCACCCGCATATGGGATCGCGAAATACCCGCCGAACCAAAACTGTATTTACCGATTGTCGCGACCCTCTGGGGGTTCGCTTTCAATATTATTCAACGACTTTGAAGTTTCGCCTGAAGACAGTCTTCAAATTTATGATGGAATCGATACCAACACCGGTATATCATTACATCCAAACCGTGGGTTTAGTGTCAAAACAAAACCCGTTGGACTGACTCTAACCGCTTCTTCGGGGAAAATGTTAATTATTTTTAAAAGCAATGCTATGACTGCAGGCAAGGGATGGTCGGCCAGCTTTTCAGCTGATTGTCCACAACTGAAAATCGGTTTGAATGCTTTGGCCTCTTCCAGAGGAACGATGTTTGGGGCAAAAGTCACGTTTACGTGCCCTACAGGACAAGAGTTTAGTAACGGACAAACAAAACTTATGACAGAATGCCTTCAAAGCGGAAAGTGGTCGCTGTCAACAATTCCTGATTGTCAGGAACGCTATTGTGGACCTGTGCCACAGATTGACAACGGCTTTGCAGTTGCCTCTACTAATGTGACCTATAGAGGAACGGCAACCTATCAGTGTTACGCAGGCTTTGCCTTTCCATCCAGTCTTCACACAGAATTCATTCGCTGCACAGAAGAAGGAAAGTGGGAAAAACTCCCTCTTTGTTTAGCGTCTTCGTGTCCATCCCTTCCGGAAACTCCGAACGCCATTCAGTCAGTGATGACGGGCGGCAATAATCGTAGTTATAGTTATGGAACAATAATTAGATTCGAGTGCGAACCGGGTTTCCATAGACACGGCATTCCTGTGATTGCCTGCACTTCTGTAGGATCATGGTCAGGACTACCCCCCACATGTGAACGGGCGCCCTGTCCTCTCATTCCGACCATTGAAAATGGATTCATTGTTGACACACAACGAAAATATTTGTTTGGAGACGAAGCGAGAGTTCAATGCAATCGCGGATATAAACTGGACGGCCATCCGGTCATCAAATGCGGTGCAAATCAAACGTTTGATAATTTGCCGAAATGTCGAGACGTCGACGAATGTCTATCTTCTTCTGCCTGTGATTTAGCGTCGACTCATTGCAGTAACACAAATGGCGGCCATTTCTGCAAATGTAAAGAAGGCTTTGAACCAAACCTCAACTGTCGACCCGTCAGTGATTTAGGTCTGGCATCGGGTGGTATTCCCGACACTTCTATTAGAGTTTCAGGAATTGAAAGCGGGTATAAGAAAAGCGAAATTCGTTTAGACTCGAGTAGAGGCTGGTGTGGGGCCGTCCCCAGAGTTGGCGAAAATTATGTTCAAATAGACTTAAGGGCGCCGACAGTTATTCGAGGCTTTAGAATACAATCAGTGCAAAGATTAGATGGCACTCAGGCCTATCCCATAACAGTACGTCTACAACACGCCAATGAACTGACAGATATTTTCCGCGATTATTCTGATCTCTCCGGACGTCCCGTTCAGTTCCGATTAGCCCCAAATGGAGGTTCGGGTCTATCCATAGTAAACCTTCCGATACCATTGGAAGCCCGATATATTCGACTACTAATTATGGAATTTGCTGTCGCGCCCTGCATGAGGTTTGAACTTATGGGGTGCTCCCGACAGGACTGTATTGACATCAATGAATGTCTGGACAAAAATGGCGGATGTGATCAGCGCTGTGTTAACAGTCCGGGAGGTTTTAACTGCGTTTGTAATGTCGGGTATGAATTATATGTGTCTAACGGAACGGCCGGTTATGACATATCAGTCACTGAAACTGGTGTTAGAGATGGAGATGTCTTTAGATTAAACAAGACATGTGTTCCCAAACAGTGTCCATCACTGAAGAGTCCAATGAATGGAAAACTATTGTCAACAAAAAGCAAATACCGTTTCGGAGATTTCGTTCACTTTTACTGCGATTTCGGTTATGTTATGATAGGCTCTCAAACACTTATCTGTACCTCAAACGGTCAATGGAACGGAACGATTCCTGAATGCGTTTACGCCCAGTGCCCGACTATTGGTGAAGATGTGGCACAAGGATTGAAGATTGAGAGCGAATCAAATGAAAAATTGATACCATATTTAAATAACGCTACAGTCGTTTGTAACGAAGAGGGCCGACCACTACGACGGACATCAACCGCTCCTTTCCGTCAGTGTGTTTATGATCCAAAAGATGGGAAACCAGATTTTTGGCTCTCAGGGGCTCAACCCTCTTGTCCTCGAGTAGATTGCGGAACCCCTACAGAAACAAATGGTGCCACTTATGGCTTTCATGTCGACACTCGATATAAGGCTAACTTTTTCTTTGGTTGTGAGGAGACATTCACTTTAGCCGGAAAGACAGAGCGATCAGATAATGTCATTCGATGCGGTCCTAATGGAAGCTGGGATTTCGGTGACCTTAGATGTGAGGGTCCCGTCTGTTCAGACCCGGGTTATCCTCCAGACGGTCAACAAATATCAACGAGTTATGAACAGTCAGCACAGGTGTCATTCACATGTAATCGCCCCGGATTTGTGCCCTATTCTACTGATCCAATCACTTGTATAAAGAACGCCGACTGTAAAGTGATAAAACCGGTGGGACTGACAGGTGGTAATATCCCCGACAATGCCATTAACGCCACTTCTCAGCGAAGTAATTATGAAGCAAATAAAGTGCGCCTCAATTCAGCCACCGGTTGGTGCGGACAACACGAACCCTTTACTTATGTAACCGTCGATTTGGGAAAAGTATATCGAATCAAATCACTTCTTGTGAAAGGAGTGGTCACTAACGATGTTGTCGGCCGTCCGACTGAACTCAGATTTTTCTATAAAGTGAGGGAATCAGAAAATTTTGTCGTTTATTTCCCTAACTTTAACCTCACGAGTCGAGAACCCGGAAATTATGGCGAACTCACTGTAATTCCTCTTCCAGTTTCGGTTACCGCAAGATATATCATATTAGGGATCGTTTCATACAATAAGAATCCATGTCTTAAGTTTGAACTCATGGGTTGTGAAGACACCAAAGAAGAAATACTTTTAGGTTATGATAACGGATATCCTATTTGTGTAGATCAGGAACCGCCACAATTCGTCAATTGTCCGAACGGACCAATAATGGTATCTAAAGGACCCAATGGTTTAATTCCTGTCAATTATACGATTCCGACTCCAATCGATAACTCAGGATTTATCGCTAGAATTGAAGTAAAACCTCTTGGGTTTAAACCACCGATGATTGTATTCGAGGACACAGTAGTCGAGTACTTCGCATATGATAACGACGGAAATGTTGCGGTTTGTGCCGTTAATATTACAGTTCCGGATGAGACGCCACCATCTCTTCACTGTCCGCAGTCCTATACTATAGATTTGGTCGAACAGAGAGACACTCATTTCGTTAATTTTAACGAAACGCGACGTCTTATTAACGCAACCGATGAGTCCGGAGATGTTCGCATTCAATTGATCCCCGACTCAGCACTTATTCCACTCAAAGGCTACAGAAATGTAACGGTTTTGGCCACCGATAGATTTGGAAACGAAGCGTTCTGTCATTTCCAGGTATCGGTACAGCCCTTGATGTGCGTCAGTTGGTCTCTCGAACAGCCATCAAATGGTGTCGTCAATTGTATGCCTAATGATAATGGAAATGGATTTAAATGTTCGGCCACTTGTGATTCGGGCTATCGTTTCATTGATGGCGAATCCCTTAAACATTTTGAGTGTGAAATTGGAAGTCAATGGACTCCCACTTCAATAATACCCGATTGTGTGCCCGAAGACACAAACGAAGCCTCTTATGATGTGATCGCTTCCATTGAATATAGAAGTGGAGGGTTCGCACCGCCCGCCTGTATGTCCGCTTATGTTAATTATGTTTCGAGTTATTACTCGTCTCTCAACCAAATATTGTCCGACCGGTGCTCTGCTATTAATGTTCAGATGGCAATCATGTTCTTCAACACAACCATAACTATTAAACCGGACACAAACGCCCTCTCAATTGAATATATCCTTCGAATAGATCCGGCCGTTCACTCAAAGATGTTATACGATTTGTGCGGTTCAACACTTGGACTCATTTTTGATTTGTCGGTTCCGTCCACTTCGGCAATAATCGAACCTCTTTTGAACATATCGTCCCAACAAGTGGGAGGTTCCTGTCCTTCACTTCACGCCATGCGCTCACAAGTGGATCGAGGCTTTACTTGTGTTCCGGGAGAGATACTCAACACTCAGAACAATACAAATGAAAAGAATAATCCTCGTTGTCTGCACTGTCCCGCCGGTACTTTCGCTTCTAAAGACATGAAAATGTGTACTCTCTGTCCGCGTGGATGGTATCAGGACTCCACTCGAGAGGCCTCTTGTCGTCAATGTCCCGACGGAACCTTCACTAAAGATAAGGGAAGCAAAAGTTTAACGGATTGTATTCCTGTTTGTGGTTACGGCACATACTCACCAACAGGTCTGGTACCATGTCTTCAGTGTCCGAGTAATACTTATTCTGGAATTCCACCAAATGATGGTTTCAAAGAATGTCAGAATTGTCCGCAAAATACACACACTTATAGCGCCGGTTCGACCACAATAAATGAGTGTCGCGTCAAATGTCCGGCCGGTACTTACTCTGAGACTGGTTTAGAGCCGTGTGCGCCCTGTCCTACAAACTTTTATCAAGAATTGGAGGGACAGACAACATGTCAGGAATGTTCGAGCAAAGAAAGAACTTTAAGACCGGGAGCTCTGAGTCGTGAGGCCTGTAGTGCCGGTCAGTGCAGTTCAATCACGTGTCAAAACGGAGGCGTTTGTATAGTATTGAGTCATGAGCCGAGTTGTTACTGTCCGGCAGGCTTTACAGGACATTTGTGTGAAAACGATATCAATGAGTGTCTGTCAGAGCCTTGTTATAACGGCGGCACTTGTCTTGACAATCCTCAGGGATATGCCTGTAAGTGTGCGAACGGATACTCTGGTCTTCAGTGCCAACTCGTTCGCAATGAATGTCGAAACGATACCTGTCCTGAAAAAGCGATGTGCAAAGATTTACCTGGATTAGGAAATGTCGACTGTCTCTGCAGATCTGGTTATGAGGGAAAGAGTTGTAACATAACAATAAACCCGTGCACTCACGAACAAAACCCCTGTCAGAACAGTGGTATATGTGTTCCATTACTTCAGGGACGCTATAGATGTGAATGTCCTCCCGGTTGGACCGGAAGGAACTGCGATATTAATATCGATGATTGTGCGGAAGAGGCCTGTCTTTTGGGCTCCAAATGTACTGATTTAGTGAATGATTTCAAGTGTGAGTGTCCGCCAGGTTTTACTGGAAAGCGATGCCATCAAAAGATTGACTTATGTTCAAACAATCCTTGTATTAACGGACTTTGTGTCGACCGACTCTTCCATCACGAATGCATTTGTAATCCTGGTTGGAGTGGAGCCAAATGTGAGAACAATTTAGACGACTGTGCGTCAAATCCATGCGAAAACAACGGAGAGTGCGTTGATTTAGTCGATGGCTTCAAATGTGTCTGCGATACCGGTTTTATAGGTAGTCGTTGTCAGCATCCGATTGACTCCTGTGAGTCTAAGCCCTGTCAAAACGGCGGTACCTGTTTTGACCTCATCGATGGGTTTTCGTGTCAGTGCAGACCCGGTTAGTCATTGCATTCTTGTTATTATTGTAATATTTGTCTGTAATTATTCTTAATTTTTGAAAATTAGGTTTTCTCGGTCTTCAATGTGAAGCAGAAGTCGATGAATGTGTGTCCAATCCATGCAGTCCTTTGGGAACAGAGAAATGTATTGATTTGGACAACACATTCCAGTGTCAGTGCAACGATGGCTTCACAGGAGAGTTATGTGAAATTAATGAAGACGACTGTTCATCTTCTCCCTGTCTTAATGGCGGCACATGTCTTGACTCAATTAATGGATTCAGGTGTTCGTGTATTCCCGGATGGACGGGTAATCGCTGTCAGTCCGATATAGGAATGTGCGAATCGAGTCCGTGTCATAACGACGCTAAATGTGTTGACCTCTTTCTCGATTACTTCTGTGTCTGTCCCTCAGGAACTGACGGAAAACGCTGTCAGACTTCTCCGCAGCGCTGTATTGGAAACCCGTGCCAACACGACGGCATGTGCCGTGACTTTGGTTCAGGTCTTAACTGCACCTGTCCTTCGAAATACGCTGGAATTGGCTGTCAGTATGAATACAAAGCATGCAATGAAAATGTGTGTCAAAACGGCGCCACTTGTCATGATTTGGGTGACGGATATGCCTGTGAATGTCCTCCCGGTTGGACCGGTAGGAACTGTGATCAGGATGTGATAGACTGTTCGCCTGCTTCCTGTCCTCCAACAGCCACTTGTATAGACTTAACGAATGGTTTTTACTGTAAATGTCCTTTCAATCAAACGGGAGAAGACTGTCGTAAACCAATTAATATCGATTATGACCTATACCTCAATGACGAAAGTCGTTCCTCGAGTGTTGCTCTGACGGCACCCTTTGACCTCATGGAAGCTCAGAGTCTTACTATTGCTCTTTGGGTTCAGTACATCGAAGAGTCGATCGGCACTTACTTTACATTATATTCTGTGGAATCCCCGCATTTACCGCTCGGAAAGCGACCACTAATTAGAGCGAATCACAACGGAATCTTCATTAGTCTATTCCCAGACAAATTGCAAGATGCGTTTATGCCTTATCTCGAGAATGTGCCCATAAATGACGGTCAATGGCATTACATTAATGTTATTTGGGACGGAAGAGACGGTACTTTAATGCTCGTCACCGATACGGCAGTGGCTGGAACTGTAACTGATTACGCTTTGGGAATGAGTTTACCCTCTTATGGTTGGGTCAATTTAGGCGCTCCACTCGATGACAAGAATAAGGCAGAAGTTGGCGCAGGATTCCACGGAAGGCTGAGTCGCGTCAACATTTGGAATCGACCGCTGGATATGAGTCAAGAGATTCCCTCACAAATCCGCAGTTGTAAGAACTCTCCCGTTATTTTCAATGGACTTTTGCTTCGGTTTACGGGATATGACAGAGTCGAGGGAACAGTAGAAAGAGAAGGACCCGGAAAATGTGGAGAAAGAGTCTGTCCGACAGGCTTTACAGGTGATGACTGCCGTATTCTACAACAGGACAAAACCCCTCCGAGTGTTCTTCACTGTCCACCAGACATGTGGATCATATCAGAGAACAGTTCAACAGTAGTCCATTGGGATGAACCACAATTCACTGATGACTTGCGCTCTATTCAAGTCTTGGAATTAGAGAAAATCAAAAGCGGAGAGTCTTTAAAGAAAGGAACTTATGATTTGAGTTATATAGCAGTGGATGAAAGCGGAAACTCTGCCCGCTGTGACTTTCAGGTTCATGTTCTCAGAGAATTCTGTAAAATCCCAACGCCTCCGGTCGGCGGTGAACGCGAGTGCTCTGATTGGGGTCCCGGCGGGCGCTTCAAAGTTTGTAAAATCAAATGTAATTCTGGGTTACAGTTCTCTCAACCGACGCCTAAATTCTATGTTTGTGGGGCTGAAGGCTTTTGGCGACCGAATGACGACCCGGAAAAGCCTTTAATATTCCCTTCGTGTGCGCCCAAACATTTGGCTCAAAGAATTTTCAGAATTGTTATGAATTTCCCCTCAACTGTTGTCTGTTCTGATTCCGGCAAAAAGATTCTGACCTCAAGAGTGACCGACAGCTTATTAAGAATTGACAGGACGTGGAAAATGTGTTCGGATCAGTCGCGCGGCGCCTGTAAAGGGTTAGGCGTTAACGTTAAGTGCACTAAACAAAGTTCTTCTCGCAATAAACGCCAGTCTTCTGACGATGACTCAGAAAATAGTGACGTCTATAACGTGGAAATCAGTTTTCCCGCAAATATCGATCCCATAATGAATGTGAATACACAGGAAAAGGATATTCTCGAAACTATTGTTCGACGCTCTGTCGTCGAAACGGCCATTTTTGATGTCAGGGACACTTTGCCTAATATTAATCAAGATTTGACTTCACTGCGTCTAATCACAGAGTATGCCTGTCCTCCAGGACAGGTCGTTATGGGTGACAGTTGTGTTGAGTGCGGTGTCGGCACTTTCTATGACGACAACACACAAACTTGTATTAAGTGTCCGATCGGTACATATCAGAATGAACTTGGACAATTATCTTGCAAGAAATGTCCTCTTATTGGTGACCGACAGGGCGTTACCATCACTAACGGCGCCCGAAATGCTGATGAGTGTCGGGAGAGGTGTAATGCCGGCCAATACTTTGAGACCACACATAATGGTTGTCGTCCCTGTGGTTATGGTCACTATCAACCGGCAGAGGGTTCGTTCACTTGTATATCATGTGGAACAGGACTGACCACAAGAAGTCAAGAAGCCGTCTCTCAGATTGAATGTCGACGTAATTATATTTTGTTTAATAATTATTTGAAAAATTAATTGATTTAATATTTAGCCGAATGTATGGCTGGTTTCCAACTTTCGTCAACTGGTAATTGTGAGGCCTGTCCTATAGGTTACTATAGAACCAGAGGACAGCCATCATGTGAACACTGTCCTCAAGGCTTTACTACGGGTACTATTGGAGCGTCGACTCCCACTCAATGCAATCTCGGTTTGTAATCATTTAATTATTTTATTTCGAAATATATTTAAATTTATATAAATTTTTAAAGAAATCTGTTCTGTCGGACATTATCTCAATACAACTTTGGATGAATGCAGTCCCTGTCCGAAAGGCACATATCAAGACATAGAACAACGCGACACTTCTTGTCAATCGTGTCCTCCAAACAGCACAACCGATGGAATGGGCACAACCAGTCAGGAACAGTGCAGTAATCCCTGTATTATCAACGATAAGATGGAGTTATGTCCGGCTAACTCTCAATGCGAAGCTCCCAATGGAGGCGAAGACTTCCGTTGTGTTTGTAAAGAGGGCTTCAAAGAAGTTCAGACATCAAATGAAATCAATTATCCTCATTGTGTCAACATTTGCGATGACTATTGTATTAATGGCGGTCGTTGTGAGTGGACGCCCGGAATGCGTAAACCCCGGTGTGAGTGTCTCATCAATTTCTATGGCGACCGATGCGAACGAAAGTCAGAGCTTATATACATCGCGGGCGGTATCGGAGCTGCCGTTTTCTTCATCATATTTATTGTTCTCTTAATTTGGATGATTTGTGTCCGCACATCTTCGCGTCCGATCACCAAAAAGATGTCCGTTCATACGATACCAACAGATTTTGCGCCAACGCCAGGACCACAGCCTAACTTTTATTATGGAGCGCCGGCTCCTTATGCTGAAAGTATTGCTCCGTCCCATCACTCGACTTACGCACACTATTACGACGATGAAGACGACGGGTGGGAAATGCCTAACTTCTATAATGAAACTTATATGAAGGAATCCCTTCACAACGGAAAGAGTAACGGAAGTACTCTTCAGGGAATTTCTAATCCGGCCTCCATTTACGGCACAAAAGAAGACCTCTACGATAGACTCAGAAAACATCAATATATGGGCAAAAAAGGCGGTAATTATTCCTTCAGTCATAACTTCCATTAGTTTTGTTACAATATTTCTAAATTTGATTTTATTCTTTCAGATACGACAAGTGATAGTGAAGATCAGGCCAATTGACTTTCATTCGAGCCATAAACTCATCTATTTATGAATTAAACAAATTTTATTTCACAGACAAATGACTATTTATATAACTATTAGTTATGACTTATAATTAATTTAATTATAATTTTCCTAATTTTATATGAATTAAATTGACTTCAAATGAATTTATATACGAAAACGCGAATCAAATAATTTGAAATCAAAAACTATTTGTTAATTAAAACAGTTTTTATATACGAATCAAATGATAATCAATCGTTTGAATACTATTATTGTAAATAATTATATTTTTTTAGACAATATTTAAGAAACAGATTTGAGCTCAAAATACTTAAACCATTACTTTTGGTTTTAAATGAATTCATTGATTCAATTGATATCAATTTTCAAATAATATTTAAACCGAAAGGATTTTCCAAAATGCCATCAAAATATCTTTTGAGACCATTTGTCAAATTTATAGTCAAATATTTCTGTTTAAGACATTTTTCATTAAATTTCATTCCCTGTAATCATGTTATCCATAACTCAGGTTTTGATAACTAATTTGTTTCCTCGAAATTTTGTTTTTGTGTTATTTTTTACTCTTTTTATATAAAATCTTTCATTAATTTATAATTTTCTTTCAATTGATTGTCTTTTTAGGGATAAAACGTTTTGTTAATTAGTTTTTGTGTATTATTTGTTGGTTTATTCAATAAAATTAATTATTAAATATTTGTTTTGTTTTATTTTTATAGAAATCAAACAAATTCTTAAATCAAAAGTAATTTATTTTGAAAAGATAAACATCAATAAATACCACCTTGCTCATAATGCTCAAATAATGAGACCCTTATTTCTAAAAGATTTAAAGTCCAAGTTTTCAGAGTCAGATAATTTAAGATATTTAGTGATCGAAACAATTTATTAAAGCCTTAATCATTTGCAAAATTTCAATAAATTGAGGTTTTTTTTTATCAATAATTTAATCAAAATCTTATTTTAATTAAATGATATATTTTTACAAAATTTCAATTCATATTTCATTTAAAATCATTTTATTTAATTA